>JAQFYZ010000524.1:0-40134 GCA_034695085.1 Cylindroiulus punctatus | reverse complement strand
TCCACTCCTTAAGATGATCTTCATATGCCCCTAGTGGGGTCCCTACATACAATGTATTTCTCAAAAATTGTTCATGTTTATCCTAGCTAAACATTTTATCCCTATCGATTTCAGTTAATTCTCTTCTTACTGTGATCGTTAAAATCAGGGTTCCGAATTTTTTGATTTGCCTTCCTAGGCAAGTGAAGTTTAATAAGAGGTCCAGTGGAAAACGTCAGGTCTGTAGCAGCTCTTCTTCCAGTATGTTTTCTTCAGTCTTTTTGCAATCTGATCTCCTAACTTTTTGGAGAGTTGCAAGTCCTGACTTCCTAATGGTAGGAAGTTTGGAATGGTCCTTGCAGTTTTCCCAGAAATTGCAAAGGACCTTGACCCTGTCACAATTTTTGTGAAAGAACAAAGGGCTTCTTGTAGACTAATGCCTTTGACACAGTGGTGTCACTTCCTTTATTGCACTCCCAAGCAGCAGAGGCTTAACTACAAAGGGGTTCTTAAAGGTCAGCAACACACGGCTTCTGGTTCTAGTATTTTTTGGGATAAAATTTATTTTGCAATTTTAATTTGGTGAAAAAACTTAATTTCCCTGACTTTCCCTGATTTTACAGCAAAAACGTAGTTTTTCCCTGACTCTCCCTGACCATTTTGCTCTTCCCTGACTTTCCCTGACTTTCCCTGACTTTCCAGGTGCGTATGAGCCCTGAAATGATAAAACTTTAGTTCCACAAAAGCACATAAAACGCCATCCGCGATGTTTGTTGCTAAACAGGATGACAAACTATGAATTTTATCCTTAAATGTTGTTCGAAAAAAATACTTCACTTGGGCCAAGACCCCATACAAAGACCCCTTTCCATCTATCGGCTAATCCTCCAACTCCAGATGAGGACATCATATATGGACGTCCCCTATGTTATAACACATTTCGGAAGGTATTTTGATAGTGCATTGAATGTCTTGATAACATCTCACCAAAGCTCTTTAATTCCATTTAAGTAATTTCCTCATTGGTCCTTACAGTGAAATGTAGAATCTGGCATTGCCTGAAGAGAATTCCTAAGGTCAACTTTACATGTTATACTTGGATGGCATCAAAGAAAGGGCATAAATGGAAGGAAATGATAGGTAAAACAATGATTGTACTATAATATCTATAAATGTTAACTATAGTCAAAAAATTTAATGACAGTGATGTTAATTTCATGACTTTTCCTTGAATTCCAAGACCAGCTTAAGTCAAGTGCCTTATCTGCAGTGGCATTCGTTTCATCAAATGCTAATTATGTGACAATGTACTGCTTTGTTAACAACAATATCACGTGCATTTGATACAGACAATTATCATGAGAAGTGATGCACTGAGGTTACATGCTGCATTTATAGCATACACTGTACATTTTAATGATTTGAGGCACTAAGCCCGACCGTGGTTATATGAAAATTTAATAGAAGGCCATTATGGATGGAAGTTTGAGAGGGGTATCAAACCACAACGTGCGCAAAATAGAAAGGACTGTTAAAATCAAACCTAATAATGCACGAAGGCTTAGAGCTTGATTTATGAAACTGTAAAAGCACCAGCAAAGATGAGATCTGAGAAACAAAGCACTTAGCGCGATGCTTTTACCTGAAAAATTCATGTTGCGAGCAATTTGCATCAAAATTCCGAACGAGAGAAGACAAAACGGGATTTGACAGACATATATGCAAATCACACGAGCCTTGTAGTACTTAATTTTCCCCCGCACAACAGGGAACAAAAACAATTGGAACGTACAAATCTTGCTTTTTAGCGCGCTGCAGCCTCGCCGGGACTAATATCTTTCTGACAGGAGAGCAGACCATCATACTTAAAAGAAAACCTTGATAAATGAAAAAGCGAAAGACACGTTGTCATATAAAAAATGAATATCGTAAGATGGAATAAAAAGAGGAAAGTTATCAAATTTATGCAGGAAATGAAACGAGGAGTGAAACCCATGGCACGTTACTCACTTTTGGAATAGAATAATTTTGAAAAGTATGGCAAAACCATGACTTGTACAAGTCAAAAAATGACTCGCGTTAAACATTGAAACTGCTTAATGAAAATTGAAGATGGAAAATTATACCAGTGCACTGGTACACACTGCAGTGGGTGCAATGTATTGCATTTTCTTACAATGCACATAATGCCACAAAAGGGGGTTACATGAAACAAATTTTGTAAAAACGCAGAAAAAGTGCCAACAGGCGGTGCTTAATCGCTAGTCAAAAAGTGTATCTACATAAAGAAACCCTCAAGATGGTTGTCGGTATCATGTAACGCTGTCACGTGTATTGTCAGGTATTAGTGTCAAGCACAATTTCTGTAGCTTTAACAGAATTAACACTTTTCTGAAAATTAATTTATGTCATGAAAAAAGTACTTTATGATCATCCCGTACTTTCATAACATAGTGCAATCTTAATGAAACGTAATAAATAATCCATTCTATTGGACTTAAACATTGTCTTTGCAGTTGTGATAGACCACTACAGCATTCGTGCCAGTAGTAGAACAAATGTATTCCATTCAATTTTAACGCACATCAACCAGGAGGCGGTTCAGTTGATGTCCGGTACGCTTAGATAGAGGAGGAAGAATGTTAATATGCATAATGGGTCAGGTTAATGGTATTCGTGCACGTGCGTGACAAGCAGGGTTTGATCAACATTCCCTAAGTAATAACTGAAGGCAATAACAAGAAAGCGACCAATAACAATGAAATGAATATACATTTGTGATATGGCTGGGGAAATCTTGCACGGAAACAAACTGCTGTGCTGTCGAACCAATGCAACAAGCAAAACATATTTCCCAAAAGGAAGTGGAAACCCAAAAGAGTCATCATAATACGCATTACAAATAGGAGCCAGAGGTAACACATATGTGCATTTGGCAAATATTGCTAAAATCGCAAACAGGGGACCCCGTGATATTTTGGACTGAAAATAATGCTTGCAAAAAAGTTGTTACCAGTAGCGTTATAGGATTTTCACAACAATTGCTCCTGAAAGTAGGGTTAGTCTTATTGATCGCTTTGATGCACAGTTATCATTGATCTTACTCTATTTAAAGAATTCTGTACCAATAAAATCCAAGTTTGTTCAGGGAAAATGGAACCCTATCGTATAATGTAACAAGTTGTTGATAAATCGTTAAAAAAACACGGCGTCATTAGTGTAGATCATGTAAAAGCTTTTTATGGTATTGAAAGAAAATCTATTTCACTTTCCATTAACACTGCATGATGAGTTTGAAGGAAATGAAATTAAGAAAGCTTATACAGTACATGGTGATCAAATAGGCAAACCGTTATCACAAAAATGGTTTTAATAAACTATTAGCCATAAGGACCATAATAGCGAATAAGGATTATGTAAACGAATTAAGTTACCAAGCACAAATTGATAGTCTACCCAACTTTTCAGACAAAAAAACGTTCGAATGATATCTCAAAAATTAACAAAGATAACGTTATCAAAACTTCATGTTTGGAAAGTGTTCGATGAATTTCAAGCGAATTTATGGATTTACATGTATGTGACTCATATGCAGTATATTTGCATAGCAAACCAAGGGTGTTTTATCAATGCAGTATAATTAACATTCCACTCCTTCGCTAACTGACGGTTTACACACTATTGCAAACAAACTTTGAGGACAGGCACCATAAAGGAAAAATAAAAAAAATGAATAAAGGCTTAAAAAATGAGAACTCAAGACATTAAGACAACGTTATATTGAAACAATAAAAAATCAAATTAGATGGCTTTCGGACAATCGGTTTTTCTGTTCAGACTTTGATAATGTCATGGAGGAAAAACTATATTCGATGTCAATTTCAGGTAATGAAATAAAATGCTATTATTTTTTTTGTTTCGAAAGATATTTTTCCCCAAGCCAGAAAGGAAGTCACATGTCTCGGCCACGAGAGAGCAAAGTCAACATGAAATAGCAGGGAGCGTCGATACTGCTAAGACGAAAAAGGTACTTCGAGATTCTACGTGACAGAGGTTAACTTTCAAAAAATGAAAATAAAAAAGAAGCTCTACATGACTCCAGTCTTCAACGACGCAGTGAAATGGGGTTTCGCTTATTTGGATATAAAATGCCAGCACAAAATCTATATTGATATAAACCGACCAAAGAAGATCGTAAAGGTCAATATAGGTAGGATGGATTCTTTTGAGTTGCATTATATGCATGAGACATCCATGGTTGATGTGAGTCGACGGATTAGGCGAAAACCAAATAGAGAAGCTATACTGAAATATGATCGAGTTTTCATTTCAATAAAGAGGAAAACCCCACTGGGTACTGAGAAAAAGTGAGCAAAATAAGATTTTGCGTTTTAGGTTCAAGTTAATGTTCAGACCATCAGGGACTCAAACGTTGATACGAAAGTTCCTCTCCCTCCTCTGGCGCAATTTTTATTGTCTGCAATATACTTTCATCGAAGTTTTAAATGAGCCAGTATGTGATTGGGAAAAATATAAGGGGAATCAAAACAAAAATAACTGATTTTCATTGCAGTAGTTGATTTGTTTAAAACGTGGCTTAATGCAAGATATGTAACTAATGAAATCAATATATTTGACGCATGATTCTACAATTTATTTTGGGAAAATTGCATTTATAGGAAGTTTACTCTGAGATACAAATAACCAATAAATATTAAAAAATTGAAACAACATGGATATGATCATTTCATAACGCCCATCGAGCAGAATAATCTAATGCATCTTAAATGTCATGATCCAAATAAATGATAGTTGTTCAATCTAGATAATGTGCATAAAATGATGAAAAAATGCTGATGAAATGTCATGTTAAAAACAAATTTAAAGGAATTTTTCCTATAAGCAATAGGTTTTCAATATCAACTATGTTGAAAACAAGTAAAATCATTTCAATATTCTTTTAAAGGAAGGCTATCAACATTTGCGAAACTCATTCTACTTAATTTTTTGTTTTGCTACAATGAAATAAGATTTTAAAAAAGTTGGCAAGGCCATTTGATCAGTTTAGCCAAAAACAGAACTAACAGTAAATTAATGGGAGGATACAAAAACAGCAATCTAATTCACAAAAAGCCAATAGCGGCGCTTGGGCTAATTGCAGTCTAGCATTTTTTTCTTTCTTGGCAGAATCGCGACATATGGACACAGAACTAATGTAGGTCTAGGAGATCGCAAT
This sequence comes from Cylindroiulus punctatus, assembly GCA_034695085.1. NCBI lineage: Eukaryota > Metazoa > Arthropoda > Diplopoda > Julida > Julidae > Cylindroiulus > Cylindroiulus punctatus. The sequence continues at coordinate 34,919 of JAQFYZ010000524.1, read as the reverse complement.
GGTAAAAAAGCATTCAAGCCAATATTCACATTCCAGCCGAGGAACGTAATAAAAAAATATGATTTACTCTGCAACCGAGCATATAACGCGTAATTGTAATCTTGAATTAATTGCGGGCATTCTAGCCGATAAATCCAATTTTCTGCAGCGTGAACAAAAGGCGAACAAATATTTATACGTCGGCCAAACGGGAGAGTTATATGCAATGACATGAAATATATAATTTGAGAGACGGTCGCAACTTGGACCGCAGGAATATAATGTAACAAATTGGTTCCAGCAACATAACTCAAACGATGCGCAAAAGCCGGACTTGACAACAAATGATGTAGGAATCCGTTACATTTTCCGAATTGGAAATTGATATACTTTAGCATAGTTTAAGCTCCAAATATGTTTATTAGTTCCAAATCCATTTTATCCTATTCATATTTATCAAATGTGTGTTTGTTGAAGTAGTCCTAATCTGATAATGCATTTCCCCTTTATCTGCCCCTAAGCACCAGGCAATCACTGCCAGCATGCAGACCCTTGCTAATAGATAAAGTGCCTTCCGTTGGTGTTTTTATTCACCGAGAAATTGAAAAATTGTCCATTTTAGGAAAAAACGGAAGCAACGTCTTGATAAAGTGGAACAGTAAATGAAAGGATTCATCATCCATTTTACGCTTTGTGGAATGACGAATGGCGTCTTTTTGCTCTTTGATAAACAAAAAGAAGGGTTTAAAAAAGTTTATATGAAATATCCTACGACAGGGTTTTGTTCAAAAGCGCCGTTACATGTATCTTTAAAAGGCAGCTACAAAACATAACTAAAATCGGAAGTACAATTTCTCCATGTACAACACGAACTGGACAAAAAAGCTGATTGTTCATTAATAGTTGGGTCATTGTAGGAACTCGTAAAAAGTTCACTAAAACTCGATAGGCCTCGCAATTTTGTGCAACCAATACTTGTTAATAATTGTTAAGACCAACAATCAATTTGTGAATTTGTCATGAAATTATGTCATTCCAATCCCTTAAGTTCACAGTTGTAACTTCCATCCATTGTTCAAGAGCCATTCCAATAAGAAAATTCCGGCTAGATGGTCGCTTGCTGGAGGTGTTCCAGAATGAAATCCATTGTTTGGAAAGCGCCAAAAACTTGTGGTTTGCTTTACCTTACAGGTTTGGCATTTTCATTTATAGACTCGTAAACAGGGCGTACATTCAACCGACTTACAACACGCGAAATGTTACTCGTACTATCTTAGAACTTAATGTGATGACAAGGAAATTGTTGGATATACTAGATCCATGACTATATCTGCTGAACACCAGACAATTACTTAATTGGCTACAGTGTCAACTAGTTATATGCAACATTGCATTATCAAATGTAACAGCAGAGCATGCAGTTTCGACCTGTCATACTGTACGTATGTCGACAACGAAAAATGGCTGAGCTTGATTTACATTGCAAAATCAAAACTACATAAGGGAGAGAACAGGCATGTCGTTAAAAATAAATTTGAATGTAGTTTAGAACAGTTTTGGCACGTCAGAGTTGCGCCTTCAATACGTAGCTAGTGGTCGCCATCTTAAAGCACAAGTTCTCTACTTGCAAGACGTCTTGTTAGGGGTCGAGACTCCAGTTACCATTCCCAAGCACTCATAGCTGAAAATGCCCTTTAAACACGGATCATTGGCATTTAATCGCCAAGCATGCAAGTTCATCAAATATTAACCCTGGTTACTGGTGTCTGCCCGGGCTCCATAACCATTCCATTGCCCGAACATTGGGGCATAAAAGCTGCCATCACTTGCACAACGGCGCTCCCTCTTCATCCGGCGCACAAAAGAGGCACAAACAGGTAAAGAGGCGAGGTACGAGAAAAATGAAAAACGGTGCAAAAATCAGCAAATAAGTATCGCATAATAGGAAATGGACGTTTGCTAGGTTGCTCGCAAATATTTCATGAGATGTAGTGGCGCCTCCATCAATAATTCAGGACGGCAAAATCGCGAGGCTGGCGTGGGTCGATGGGACGCATGCGCAGACGCATGCAGCAGGCCAAGGCCTAACCCTCTGGAGCATACGGCGTGGGGAAAACGCAGTACACGTACACAGCGACAGAAAATTGCAACGGGCCAGTAACCCCTGTCCGACCACTGCAACGTTGTACTACAACGACTCCTGGTGTTGAACATGTTCTGCAAACAGGAAGTCCCGTTGCGCATGTGTGGGGTGCAAAAAGTGATTTAAGTAACATCTCGTTTACCATAGTGGTTGGTTCTAATAGTTTTAGGATTAAAAGTGTAAGCTTATTTAACGGTTTATGTATAGACAAGAATCGATGCCAACAAACTTAAATGTTAAACGGACCTAATATGTGCAATTTAGCAATAATACGATAAGCTACAGTTACAGATGCACACGTTGCTGAATCACTCTACAGTGCAGCATCATAGAAATGCATGGGTTACTGAAAAACTTAATTGTCTATGCAATGTTGTAACGCTACTCATCGTACATTATTTTAGTTCTCATCCATGTCGATAAATTATGACGTTATCATCAAACTGGCGCAGGCAGACAACCTGTCATGCTGCATCATGTGAACTCGAAAATCGTATTAGGTTTCTAAGCAAAAAACAACATGGGTTCAGTAATGGTGATATCGTTGCGCATTTCCCGAAATAACACTGCAGCAGTAGCTTAATAATAATGCAAGCGAGCTGTAGACTTACTGTAGCTACAGGCGATGTACTCCAATTTTTTAGAAAAAAAAAAGAAAAAACATAGCAAAGGACGTTTCTATTTTACTTGTTTCTCTACTTTTCCAAATATATCGATTGTGACTCGTTCATATTCGTGCACTCACATCGCCAATCGCATTGTTGTATGGCTGTGACAAATTTATAAACCCAGGAGTGACATTCGCTGTTATTATTTAGCAACGCAATTGAATTGAAACGTGCACCAGTTTGTTAAAGTTTGCTTCCATCAAATCGGCAAGCTGTCAGGTTGCCATCAAATGTGATCATCATCATGTAATGCGAGATGTGCTAGCACACAATGTTCATAGACTTAATTCAATAGAAACAGCTTCAGTATTCAGAAATTCTTAAAATGAAAATTTGTAAAATATTCCCATACAGAAATGCAAAAGAAATTGACGCATTTTTTTAAAGGATCCGGAAGTATTTTGAAGAAAAAAAAAGTTAAATAACAAAAATGCTAAGATGTCTCATGATATTCATAATGCAAATACAGGAAAAAATGTTGTTTAATAATCTTATTTGATAACACATGCGTTCAATGACTCGATCGTTTATTTTTTAATACTAATAAATATGTAAATATGTTAGCTTTATTGGAAAACTATGACTGAGGCCTTTAAATTGGAAGAAAATCATCTCGATGAACAGAGTAGACGCTTTTTCAAGCATAAGATGTAACGCTGGATATACTTTGGAGTGGATATTCCACTCCAAACGTGTCCAGATATGTAAATGCCAATCCTTGTCTAGTAAACAAGGATGACAACTGGCCTAGCTTTTGTAATCAGTTTTGTGTATTTAAGTGTTAATCCGAACACTGCAGCTTTCAAAACCAGTGCAATTTCGCTAATATTGGATAAAAGTCGTTTGTGTTTTATTATGTCACACATACTTAAATTTGACTGTAAAAGTAAACATTAGGAAGTTCTCTGTAAAGCACCATTGCTCAATAGTCTTAACAAGTGCATGTATTTATAATTATATCAATTAAACCTCATTTGGGAAACGGGAGCTTCTGATAACCATGAAAGGTAGGCCCACACCTAACCTAACATGTCACTTTAACATTTAGCTATCCATTCGCCAGGAAATAGCTTGCAAGCCATTAGGAGTAGACCACTGTCTCAAAGTGAGTGTGCTGAAGAAGGACAGATACACGGCATATACATGTATCATAGTATGCAGTGTGGTCGTAACTCCAGAAATCAATGGTGCACATACAAACCCTCAAGTTAAATGAAGATTTTACAGTAATTGTACGATACCACGATCCCTCCTATTTATCTCCATATGACACACGCAGTGCTCGCCAAATCCTTCCTACACGCTATACGTCATCCTGGAACGTTCCACGCAATCACGCAACTGTTTGCAGCCCAGCGTAGTATAGCGTGTCCAAGCGGAAATAAGGTAGGCACCTCATACTACGCTCAGGTTGCCCATGCAGCGGAGGTGCAACAGGGAGGTTGGGCTGGAAGAGCAAGCGAGAAAATAGGAAAAAGAAAATGGAATTTATATGCCACTTTGGAGACACAAAAAACGCAGGGAGGAAAATCAAGACGAAAGAAAACAATTGTTCACGCGCACCGACAAAGGATAAAGTGAATTTGAAAACAAAATAGTGGCTATATAGAGCAGATAAGATGTTCAATGAATTTTGAGCCAGTTTTAAAAAGGCCTATCTATATTCAGGGGCTGGCGACGTCAACGTCGTGTCAACACCGCATCTGCAGTATCGACGTTTGAAAGATTCATGCGATCAATTTGTCTGCCTCACCTAAAAAAACGCCTTGGCAAAAATGTGCCCCGCATAGGCGGAAGAGCGAATAAGATGCCATTTCAGAGAGTGACACTGTTGCCGAAAGCCCATCCGCCAAACTCGATTCTGCCAGAACTCGCGCCGCGGAAGATGGCAAGAAATTCCAATATAGCAGCAGCCTTTCAAGTCGCAGAAGGAAGGGGAATGCCGAAGCCGAAATTGATGCCCATTATGTCGCGAAATCTGTTTCCAAATGCCCTACACCGGCTTCTGCTCAGAGCCCTGAAAATCGAGTTGTCATTGGAATTAAGCGGGTGGACGAGTCCAACATCCAAGGCAGAATCTCTGGGGCTATCCATCAGCGACATTCGAGGCATGCCAGCCAATGATGGCATCAAATGTTTTCAAAAAATAAATACTAAAATAAAAAATTAAACGTTTATTGTTCATTGTTTCAATTGAAACTTGCATTTCGAAATTATCTAAGTGCCAAAGAAGTGCACGAAGCCTAGCAATACTCAAAAGTTGGTTGCCATATTAAATGAACTTAACCAGATGCTAGGCTTTGTTCATATCCCTCCATCACTTGCATTTTTTGTCTCTAAGATAGTTTTAAAATGCAAGTTTTAAATTGAAACAATGAATCTTCTATGTATATGTACTGTAGACGTAGTCCATTTAATATGGTAGATTTTGAATAATGCTACAAACTATCAACTTTTCGCTTTTGGAGGATTATCTCAAAAACAAGCATCTGGTACATGCATGTAAGCTTAGATATTATTGAACTAACTATTGGCCCGAAGATCCTATTGAAGAAAGTGTTCATTTACTGCAAGTATTGTATTGCTATCACCATAGGATGTTCATCAACTAACAGTTGCGATCATAAACTTTACCATCGTCACACAACGTTGCTATAATCAACTTGGGATCAGGTCTTTGAAAGTGACATTGAATGCAATCAATGAGAAAAAGTACATATCTACAAGATGAATGTATGTCCTGAATTATTCAAACATGTATGGTTGTACTATTAACTTCACTTACAGGAATGTAGACAACAAGTTAGGCCTACATTATTTCAATCCTCCATCATCAATTACCAATTCCTTCAGCCTCAAAACCGCCCTGACACCAAACATGGATTGTCCTTATTTGCCAATTTGCTGACTTTGTGAAAAATATCGCTGGCAATTTTCCATTATTTTTCCAGGACAGTGGACTCCCTCCACCAACACTGTACCAGGTGTGACACAATGAGTTGACGACATTTTGATGAATTAATTACATTAGGGCGAACTCAGTGTTGCGTCCGTGCGCTTCAGTTTCCTCATCACTCAAGGGTGCAGATGAATTAACCTTTAATGTCGACCTTATCTCCACTTTTACGGCCCGTCAAACCACCAGAACAAGCTGTCCTCAAACCACTCCAGCGAGCAGGACAAATTAATATTAAGGGAATTTCGCGCGCGGATTAAACGCAAATTAAATCGAGAATCCATTTCTATGTCCAGCGTGGATTCCATCGGCCAATGGAATTTAGAACGGGGTTTAAAAGACCAGAGGTCAAAGTTGTTTACATGGAATCGATATGGAAATGAACTGGATCAGCGAGGGATTATACGGCCACTTCGTAGATGTTGAGAAACCGATGGATTTGGGCGAATGCTTGCCAATAAGTGCCTAGCCATAACAATCATTTCTAGCAATGCTTTGATAGCCCCAATTGGCCAATGTGATGTGATTTTCAGAAAATTCACGGAGACATGCTCCGCCACAGACCCAATGAGAAAAGGTGCTGGCAGTGATTGCCTATGTTTAGGGGCAAGGTTAAGGAATTTTATTTTTAGGTACACATTTCGTGCACATTTGGTGGTGACATTCAACTCGTGCGGGTCGTGAATTCACGAATACCAAGTGCACTTCTTGGTAACTTGGTTAGCAGTTGCATGCGAATGGAAACGTGGCTGACAAGGGCGAAATAAAAACCTTGGAGGACACAGATGACGACGTCCATTTCATTCTTCATCATCATCATCGTCGTCACCTTTATCCCATCGCCAAGAACAAAGTGGCTGCAGGAGGAGGGGAAAAAACCCATGACGAGCAAATGGAATGGGTAGGTGTGGGCCCTGCTTGAACCGCCATCAAGTTTATGGCCCGAAAACACGGAGCGGCGCACTTGGCAACGGCGAATAAGTGAACAAAACTGGAGATCAAGATTAAATTTCCATTTCGGACGCCTGGAGGTGGCGGGCCAACGTGGATCCTCCAGGGGGCCGGGGCCCACCCCGACTATATGGCCATATTTATGAAACCCGTCCAAGGAAAATGGCCCGCCACAAAAGCGCCATTAAAAAGCCCCGGTAGTAAACTTTACAATTCAAAGATTAAACTTTCCCAGCTACCTCAAGGGTTAACGACAGGAATCAAAGCAAACGCGTGGAAGCAGATGATGGTCCCAGGAAGCGGATTTATGGTCGACTCCAGGCTAAGATAAGGTTGGTGGGGGAAGATGGCGCACGCGCCTCCACACATCAGCACAATCTCAAACGAAATTGGATGAGGGGTGTTGGTGGTCGTTACAAAATGAGCTGTCATGGCCGCCATAACTGCCCTAGAAACCTGCATGCCATCAGTCAAAGGTTCAACACCTAGATTTTATGGATTTGTGGATGGAAACTTGAGCCACAAGACCTGATGGAGACAAGCAAGCTCCAGACTTGTTCGTTCCAATGACAAAAACCTTAAGGTGCGATCATTGGAACTGCATGTAACTAGTCAGCCAAATGCATTTTGCAAGTGGGTGCGTGGTAACCTCATGGTAACGGTAATGGCCAACTTAGCATCAACTTTTGATGCAATGAACAACTGTTAGGATGGCAGCGATGGTGCTACATTCCTAGCGTGTTTAAAAACCGTGTCTCACGGCATGCCACTAAACGAGTACAAACCGAGCTCCAACCGAGACCAATTAGACGGAGGCCTCGAACGGCTCAAACTGCCATCCATCGTTACGTGCCAGCATCAGCGATGGCAGAGGCATTAATCAGGCTTATCTAAACCAGAGCCTGCCTCGGAGTAAACTAATTTTAAAACCAAATGCCAGCCCGCATTAACGGCGAATTAGCGGTCGAATAAAACGTGATTGCCGGAATCGTGCCAAACAAACAACGTTCCGCAATAATAGCCGAGCAACAATTAGCGCCAGATGCTTATTATAGCACCCGAAGACAGTGCCCAATTTCAAACTGAATCAGGCGCACGTTGCCAATCGCCTTAATGGCCGATGGCGGAAGTCATTCCTGCAGCGAAAAGTCAGTCCACAAAGAAGGTGGCTTTTAATTATTGCACCCAGATAGATTAATGGAATCGGGAGTAATTTTACAAACTAATGCATTGTCAATGCCCGTTTTATGTCATTACCCATGTCAACACTCGTCATTATTTCTCCCCATCTTACATTCGCAAAGTGATGAAAATCATTGGAAAAACATAAAAAATATTACATGCCTATAACAAATTCGACTTGAACACACATTTTATGAATTTTATAGAATTGTTTGGTTATTTTAAATAATGATGACTATTTGTAGACTAACCTCATTCATCAAATGCACCAGACATACTTTTTGATGTCCAAACATTTCCTACGGAATCAAATATGGATTGTGCTCAGATGGTATCACCATATGATACCATTACAATACAGTATATTAATAAGTAAGCTTTGTATCTGCCATGGTGGCAACGTCAAATGAACAATTAATGCTCCACTTTAGATGGCGTCAAGAAACAGGTTACTGGTAGGTAACAATCGAAGGGAAGTTAATTTTGGACGAGTATCGGCTATTCTAAACTTTTTAAACTGGCAGGCGATTCCTTGACCCTAAGTAAGTTTCATGATTTTCTATGACGTCCATAATCAGTACACACCCTTAATCTGGAGGACTAATGATGAGATCGAACTTGCCTTGGCTAGCATTACAACATCCTGACCGAAATTGATAAATGTCACACAAAAATCAGTGGTACTACTTATTTGATTATGATAAATTCACTCGCAATTTCTTCAAACAGAAAAAACATGCCACAGTGAATTTCACAAGATAATGTATTTATTCACCCTCAGAAAGGGGAGAACAATCCAAGTATTGGCCAAATAAATTTCATATGTAAAAAATGGCGGCAAACCATATATTCACTCAGCGGCACTACGGATTGTCCCATTATTGGGGCTATACATTAGCTGGAGGAATTCCCAAACATAATACAGTCCCTCCCCCATATTCTCAATAAACATGTTAGCTGCCCCTATAGAGAGACCATCCACAGCACAACAGTGTGTGTATGGTTTGCCGTCATCTGTTAAAAGCGTTAACTTATTTGTCCTGAACACATGATTTCCCCCCTTACTCGGGGGAGAATAAATTATTTTCTGGTACTCTCGGACACTCCAGGCGTGATTTGAAAGTATAATATATTTTATTAATTATGCAACACCTGCACAAGGGGTGGGTAGAGAGAAATGCCATTTTTTTGGAAGTACCACAAGCTCACTTTCTCATCGATTATCACAAATAATAAAAACAAAATTTCCGACTTTCAAAGTTATTACGTGACTATTTCTTCATGCTATATGTCACCTATATGCCAAAATTGATGCTTACCATGCTAATCAAAACATCCAAGCCAATGCCAAGACCAGTATGAACATTTGCCATTTTTCAACACATGCTACATTTTTCAAGGTAGTGGTAACCTTGCGATCAACACCTAGGATCTGCATCAAACATGCTAAGATATTTATATTTTAAACCTACTTATCTAGTATACGAGAATAACATTTGTCCTGAGTCATTTTTTCGTTCTTGCGTGTGTAGTATTTGTGCCTAACCCAACCAAACCTTGAAGATATCATTTATTTATCAGCCCACCCGCAAGGCTAGCCTGCAAGTACTTAAGGTAAGCACACTTTCTGATAAGCGTCAATGTCGGAGCAGTGCATATCTGCATAGTATATCTGTATAATTCAGCCAATATCTGCATATGTCCAAGGCAACGCACAATGCCTTCATGAATGTTTGAATTTACGACTACTTCGTGCATTTTAACAGACAAAAACATGAAAGACAACAAAAACCATCACTACAAAACCGTATAACGCCACCGTGTATAATCCTGCCATCCTGCAAAATCCGAAGCGTTGCCATGGCAGTCCACCCGCCCGTAGTGCCAGTGTTCCAAAAATCCGCATGCACGCCATCAAATTTCATTACGATATTATGCAGGGCAAAAAAAGTTTTGAACGCAGGCAACAATAGGCCACGCTCGCGTACACCCGCTCGCAACATTTCATAATCAGGGAAATTTGTCCGGGATTATGTCATGACAAGCAGAATGTCAGGCGAGGAATTATGATGAGGAATTTGCATGCGCGGTCGGAAGGCGAGTCCATTGGGCTGTCAAAGCCCGGGCCCGCCATTTGTAAAACTTCGCATAAAAGCTTTTATTTGTTTACTGGGTCCATTGCGGGGCCTCGTTATTCATCAGCGGCCCCCGTCGCGAGGGCGCTAATCGCCAGAAACGCTGAACAGCAAACAAATTAAAACGACATCCAGCGAAAGACCGGGGCAAGAAAATTAATGGTGCAACCTGGTATAATTCGCTCAACCCTTAATCCAGGGCTGCGTTTGTGCGGGGGCCCATAACTCACGATTTGCATTGAAAATGCAGCGATAATGGCGGTGCGGGGGTGACTTATTGGGGCGCCAAGATTAAGCGGGGGTGGTGACAAATCGGCCGAAAAAAGCGGGGATGAAAACAAAAAATCGAGATGGTCACAGCTGGTAGCGATTACTCAAGTTGAAATAAACGCTGATACGGTGCTGGTTGATAATCGAAGAATAGGGACCTAACGTTCCCGCAGGTGTAAATCTCATCCGAAGGGCAGATAGGCCAGTGTTATCATGATTAACTAACGCCCATGCTCTGGATAGGTTTACACTCATTACTTGTAAACATACCACATCGATAACGAAGACATACAGTGGGTGCTGCAAACGCCGTGCATTATACCATGTGCCTCCATAGACACGATGAGATGTGGGCTTTACCTAAGGGCTCGCAGGCTAGCAGTGATTGCCTGCCTGTTGGCGGCGAAATAAATTTTGGTTAAACAAAAAAAGAAAAGAAAATATTGTGGTGGAAACATGTGCAGATAGTGAAAAGAAAAACCAGTATGTTATACTGAGTTCTCCTGCAAGAATAGCATGCAAATGTCGGTTTTCATGCAGTTTCCCAATTCTTCCGAATCGTAATACGATGTTAAGCCAGCTTTAGGTTGGAATTCATAGTCTAATGATCAACATGCATATCTTGGTGGTGTTATTCGTCTCACTTTAAATCAAGTGGAAACGGTTTCATGACCGTTTATTGGTGGTGGACGTTATGGTCTGACACCGTTCGAATTTTGGTCAAAAATAACATTTCAGACATTTTGCACGTGCACCCTACACGTATGATGTTGAAGCACTCGTTTCGTGCAGATTCACAGTAAGTTCACCAACGCGTACATGTAGCTCATTATTTCTGAATTCCAACTTGAATAAGCATGGGTGTTAATGTCACAGAAAATGATTAGATGAACGCTTTCTAAGTATTAGCCGCTAATGTGGTGTCGTAGAAGCGAGTTTATCGCATATTCTCATTATAAGAGTATAATACAGTTCGAAAAATAATTATGATTAATTTTATTTGTATTCCGGCCATTCATTTTAGCCAGCATGCTTTCGACATTTGCACGCGATTCTCAGGGCATATAACAAATAACATGACATACTGCTTATATCGACCTTGTTGACAACTGCATCGCTTAAGAGTCCTTGTACAAGGAACGTCACCTGAGCCGCTGAGCGTCTAAAGTTGAATTACGATCTACTCACATGAATGTGCAAATATGGCCTCGTACGACGATCCATAAAGTACAAACAAGTGGTAAATGCCACTCAGAGATGCACGAAATGCAGACCTAATATAGAGCAATATTTTGCATTTGATCACTGAACATTTCTTGGCTCAACTAATCAACGTGACACTGGTTAATGTGTTTGCGAAAGCAATTTAGTTGATGATAAATCTCACCGTCAGACAATTTTCGTGCAAATTCGATGCGTAGATAGAGTTAGCGACTTATATTGCGATGTCCATTTTTGCATTTCAGCGGTCAGTGTGGTCAGAGATATTTTTATAAACTGTTAGAGAGGAAAGTTGATCCTGGGGGACCCTGTCGCATATTTTGATTGTAAAAGTGAAAATTAGAGATAAGAAAATACAAGCGACATCCGATTTTCTCTAATTTCAAATCAATGTCTTGAAACGTACTGATTCGAATTTAGAATAGAATCCAGGAAACCATTTGCAGGGTGGCCCATAAAAGTAACCCACACTGATAGATACATGTACTGTACATACAGTATATGGCTACATGTTGCTAACAAGTCTGGGAAACAAATACACTGTAGTCGACGACTGCGCTAAAATTAATGAAAGAATTCTCATTGTACGTGGGATTTTGAACGAGCCATAGATGCATCACAAGTTAGCTAAAAAACTACATAAAACTTTGGAAAACATTCAGAACAGGTTCGCGTGCATCTAGCCAGATATGCAAATCTGCTGCTGCTTTGTGTGGGGATAGAAATTACCGAACGCAAACAAAAAGCTTAAAGTCTTTGTAAATTAATGTCAGGAGCTAACGTCTATCTCATTGATGCGTTCTACGCCACTCAACTTTCGAGCCTCAACTTTTGGTTTCATCTTTCTATTCAAATTTTCTCATCCAAATTCATAAAAACTTCAAATCGCCGTACGAGTGAAGATTCGCGAGACATTGCCAGCCATTCTCTTCTCTTTTTATGTATGGAGATTACTTTTCATATCTGCTTTGTCTGTAAATGCTGGCATTATCACCCCGTTTTAATAAAAACAAAAAGCCCTTTTAAAACATTCATTTTGATCGGCTTTCGTGCCACTCAAGCTCCGTTCGCCTGGGGCTTTATACGTGGGCTGAAAAGCGTAAACAGAGCCATACCCTAACTGTGCTGAAAATAGCTTGTTTTTCATGAGGGTGCCATTTAAATAAGACGTGCAAAACAAATCCGAATATTCCTGATGATGCTGCACTCTGGGGATTAATTTCGATTTGGGTTGATGTTAACCTGTGGAACTGCGAGCTAGTGCCAGTTCAATACAAAATAGTACCAATTGCAAACATAGTTTGACAGACCGATTGCCTTAAAATGACATTTGCAGTTTTCAAAACATGTCCACTCACGGGAATACTAGGCATTAGGGATCACATTTTCTCGATGTGGAGATACAGTATACTATACTAATCCTTAATTTACAATCTCCGTCAGCGTAGGTAGAGTCCAAGTCGTTAGTTCAAATCACACACCGTCAGACATGTACTTTGTAGTTACATATGTATATATACATGTAGTTGGTATGTTACTGCTGAACAGTGATCAATGTTTGGAATCCATGTGCAGAACATATGACAATGGCTCAAGTGCTGCTGTTTGCTACTTGTTTGCGAAAAGAAGATTTTGGGATGTTTTTTTTTATATTTCAGTAGTCATTTATATTTCGTTACTTAGACTGTTTTGGACAGCACAAACTCTAGGTCTGCCCAAATTGATAGGTACTTTGATAATGGCCTGTGATGATCAATCCACTTCTATTCAGGTCAACAATACATACACTGTAGTACATGAACTCAGTGCAAATCTAAGCTTAAGTTATTGTCACCATACGGTTGATTTAAGACTGTCGATGGAACGAAACCAGTTACAATATCGTTTCACTTTCGCAGCTTGGCATGGCGCTGCGTAGTGGCAGTAAGAATCATCCATTATTCCCTGCATCAATTAATTACGCTTGTACGTTTCATGCTGCACATATCTATAATTCATAATCACCGAAGACAACTTCCAGCGTGTCAAACACCTTACGGGCTGGTTTTTGCCTAGCCAAAGTGCAGCAGCGCCAAGCCTTGTAATTAAGTGAAACAAGGAATAGCACTCACATCCAGTCTGTTGCAGAACGAAATCCATGAGGGGCCTGACGACGTTTTATTAGGTCGTCGAGTAATTAATAATCAAGCAGGCGCGGTAATTTCCGGTGCAGGGTGTTGATTCAGGGTGTTGGTGGTTGAGAAATTCCATCGCTTTGCACGACTGTCTGCAGGAAACTTCACAAAATGCTACAGGAAACACTGGCCATTCCAATTTTCTGGGAGAGCAAACCATTCTGCGAGCATTTCTCAAAGGTAATGAGACATTGACAACATCATGCGGATTGCAGTTTGCGACAATGACAATCCAAGAGGCGATTATCACAGAAGTGCATTTCCTTTAATAGAAACTGTTTCAAAAATTTACGGAGGTTATATTTCACGGGGAAAAAAACATGCCAAAATCATTGATTTCTGTCCAGGGACCATGCCTGCGCATTATAAAAAAGCCCTCAACTTTAATAAGAGTGCATGGTTTTCAACAAGCCATTATCCCAACGTGCTCTGCTCCATCTGACCAAGCCTGCTGGGCCGGAAACGCCACAGATCCGCCATTACTCGTCCTCTCCCATACATATGTACATCGGAAAAATTGCTCTTCTGGAAGAATGTGACTACCACGGTGGTTTGTCCACCTCCTGCTGCAAGCATTCAATCAGCTTGGCAACTCCATTCTGGCGTGAATGGAAGGCACCTCTGGCTAAACTTTGTTCCATTCAAAGCACATCCGGCAAACGGCTTGAAAATCTGGCCAGACCCGGGATTTGGGCTCCACGGGAGACCATGGTTGCCCGAAAACATTGAAATGTATACAAATTCTAATCCAATTAGACGAAGCCCTTGTCAGCACTGGCGTCAAAGATGGCATTAGTCTTCAGGATATCGACATGGCATCACTGCAGCGTCAAAGCAAAGGGAGAATATGACTACAATTAGGCGAATCCCTGGGAATAAAACGTGAGGAAATAATTTATCAACAGTCAAACTTTAAGAGAACGTGATTTGAGTACAAAGAAAATCCTTGGAAACATTTAGAACTGTTGTCACACACCATGTCACAACACCGTGATATATTTCACCAAATGCAGAAGTTTCCTACACATCATAGCATGCCAGTTTGAAAAAGTTAGTTCTATCCAGATACAGGTTTTAAAAATTAAATCAAGTTCTCCTATGTGGAAATGTATCCAATTTCATACCTTAACTATACAATGGATAAGGCCATTGCTCCAAACTGCATAAAATATGTCTATTAGTATATACATGTAATTCTATGCATGTAAGTGTATTTCATCCCTATTACCTGGGTTGATTTATCACACTCCCTACCACATGGTACAACAGACTTCGGGTTTGTACTATTGACTTCGACATGTTTTTTCATTGCAATTGCAATACGTAGATGACCTAATCATCTTCAGTTGGAGACCGTCAGTGACAAAATCAATTTGCAGCTTTTGAAGACCACAATGGGTCCGCCCAACGTCCTAGGACATCACTGAAGCAGTAGGTTTTGAACCTTCCCTGAACATTCTTGTGGTCACAGCCATGATCCATCCATCATAAGGATACCGCAGGTAATCTATATAGAAGGAAGCCCAACTACATTGAACATCCAGCATCTTAAGCGATCCAGTTGAGGGCGCCCCCTAGCGGGCCATAAACCGCCCATTTTCTCCAAACTGAGTGCGCTTTCATCCTCATCATGAGCATATGAGGGCCTTAACCACTCATTGGGCTTCCGCTAAAACGTAATAACAATTAGCCACCTGCAGCTCTCCACCAGAAGCGAAAACGGCCAAGAATTTTTTCTCAGCACGAGCCGAATTCAATTTGGGGCCAGCTTGGCAGCTCCACGAAAACTCCATAAAGTATCAGCTATTGCAAAGTGACGCCTGCCTAATGGCAATCCGATAGTCCACGGGACCGCCGCGGCGCTCCAGCCATTGGCCCGATGCAATGCGATAAATTAACTAAGCCGAAACTTTCCCCATTTCTGGTCAGTTCCCATTAGAAAGCCGAGCCCGTGAGGATTTAAACCCAACTGCACTCCTCCGCTTTTATTGAATTCCACGAGAAGAAGAAAAAAGAATTGGCCCGCAATACATTCCGTCTTCCAGAGAAATAAATCACAAAGGCGTTATCGAATTATCATCGCCATTTCGCCGCTAATAAACCGCATTAAATTCCGCGCACGAAAACGGCGTTAAAAAGCCCGATTTTCCGATGAAATCCAACCTGCAGCGATAGACCCTGGGCCAAATCGCATTTTATCGCCATTTTGTTAATGGACAGCTTTCGGGCCAAGCAGTTGTACGCCTCCATCTATAGAAGAACGCTAAGAATTTTAAATGGACACTTAATTTGGGCCCAATTCGGCCAATGTTACATTTTCAGAAAGCTGTTTTTACAGGATCGATATTTAGGTCTTCGGTGGCAAGGTAGGCACTTGGTGCGCTTTTGACGATGGCATTAAACAAACAGTGTGGTCTTCAGTTGCACTAATTACAGCCTGACAAGAGACAGGAAGGAGATTCGATTTGCCATTGAGAGATTAATGGGAGCTTCTGCATTTTTTTGCACGCAGTAAATGAGTCCGGATCACTCCTCGAAAAAGCTTGAATATAATTGCGCCCTCTCCACAGTTTGGATTCAAAAACAGGTTCAATTAAGAGGCCAGCTCGAACAAAGATGTTGTTGATGAAGAGGCGCTTGGAAATCTAATCTAGTTCAGCATCCTTGGATGGGCTGGGATCACCTAGCAAAATGCACGGTTTGGTTCCAATTAAAAAGGCATTTCTTCGGCACTCTTGAACCTGTCTAAAGCAGCTTAAAACCTAATTAAGGTTAGACTTGTATTGGGGTGCCACCTCGGCCTGGCCAGAGCTGAGAAACAGGGGTTTACGTGGTTCAACTCATTTGTCAGAAAACAACATTTGCTAGATGGACTTGGGAACAACAAAGTCTGTAGATAATGAAGAAGAAAAGCCAGAGGTCAAAATATATTGTCTGGACAGCACCCGGCAACGGTTGAAAATGCGAGTTAATCAGAAGCCTGGATTTAAAAGTAATATGTTGGTAAATGTATTTATCTACGCTGTACTTGCACAATGTTTCAATACAATGTGTATATAAAAACTGAAATAATGCGATCTTTTCAGAAATTTAATTCAGAATATGTTTATAACGCATATTATATGTAATAGTGGAATGTTATTTATCATAATTTATGTGATGACCATCAATATAGCATGAAATATTGCATTACAGTGACTGCCATAATGCATAATTTTCGGAACCAGCAACTAAAGAACGCAATTTTAGTCACTTTCGTTAACCATTTACATGAATCTTGATTCAATTTTTTTAAGAAACAGGCAGCTTGTAGAACAACGTCATGTAGCTGCATGTTCTGCCTTCCATGCCTTAAAGTGGGTGCATGTAGCTTGCGTACAATATAAGGCTGCTGAATCAACGAAGGTTGATGATGTAGGGATGAAAAATCAATATTAAAGTTTCGGAGTTGTTGAGTTCCTCTAAACGTTAGTTTTCAATCATTTTCCCACGGCGTGTAGGAAGCATCCGAGTAATCAATGCTAACACTTACGTTTTATCACCATGAATTTCTAAGATAAGAATTTTGATTCTCATGTTATCGCCATAACGATACCAGTATCAGCCTCATTCTCTCATAACTAACTTCTATTGATAACAAGAATAAAGAGGCGCAACTCCGAGCATGTAGACAGAATTGACAGAAAAGTTTGCCTTGAAAACCGGTCATTATATTTGGCCACATCTGGATACAAATGTTTATGCAGATCAGCCTTATAAAACCCATGGAATTATGAGAGAAGGATAGAAGGCACTATTATCCCACGTGCCATTCTAATCACAGTAATTGGGTGCATCCATCTTACATCTTACTCTTCAGGGCAAGAAATCCAGCTCTCAAGTGGAAAACAGATATTTTTAAGCTGATCCTGCAATGTGCATTATCTAAAACAAGCTGCGCGCATTAGGAGTAAATAAAGACTGCATCCTGAGATACGCGCAGAACCTTAATCAGGGTCAGGTTTCCAAGTGCATTGCTGGATTCCTCATGAAAGACGAAGAATGCAATCCTTGTTAGTCAAGGATGGATATCCAAGCAGACGCCCAAAGCGCCGATGCAAGAAATGCCAAGAACTTCTTATCGCTGAGATGTTCGGGAAAGTGGAGTTCCAAGAGATGTTGACTAAACATTCCACATCATGAATTGGATTGAGTATTGCCAAAATGTGAAAATTAAAAGTATTCGTTGCTTACTTTAACAATGACATATTAGAGAATGACATCTACATTTCATTTGTTGATGCACACAATGTACGTGCAAAAGTGACTAATAATCAAACTTGCACGACAACTATTTCAGCGCACTGATATTGGCGGCTATCAAAACGAGTCCCTGGTTTGGGTTGCCTTCCTATCATGAATCCCTAAGTTATGTTTAACTCGCATGCGCCCACGCAATGTGGCATCCATTTATCTTGCCAGGGTTCACTTTTAACAAAAGGTAAACTGGCAAGGAACTCTTGGTTGACGTTTGATGAATTTCGCTTTTAATGGCAAAGATGGGTGATGGATTAAGACAGAAAGTAGGGCGGTATTAATAATACAAATGCACACGAGGCGGAGAAAAACAACTACGAGCGCATGGAGATGAGGAAAATTTGTAACTGCCTATTATAAACCGATATATTTTCCTCAACGAGAAAGAACTATTGAGTGGGGGATAATTCCAAGAACGCGCTCAACAAAATGCTAACATGTAGTCATGAGCAACGTTTTATTTATAGTGGAGGGAGGGGGGAGTTGGCATCAAAAGTTGACTTAAGCTCAGGGAAATGGAGCCTGGGTACCTTACGAGACAGTTAAGATTGTTAACCATGATGGTTGCATTAAGGTATATAATGTACATAAAAATGATACATTAAAGTTTTGACAGGTCCTAAAAGATTTATCTTTATGCATTCAAACTAGCAACATTTTGAAGAAATATCGCTTTTCATATATTTTCATTTACAGTCAGATATCTAATCTTGTAATGCAAAATTATGCTGTGTGAACCCATGAGCACATCTGAACCGTCAGAAATTGTGCACACGTGATATCGTTCAAGACATGCAAACTTCATTTCATTTCTAATAGTCCTCCAGAGGGTCAAATGCTTTGACCTATTAAACCTCTTAAAACTATTAATGTCGGTGCTTGATTCCAAGGGTATACACTGCAAAACTACAAGTATCAGGTCACAGAAATTCACTTGCTATAAATAAGATATTCAAGTTTAGTGTAACAGATGTAAACAATAACATAGGATTGGTTAGATGTACATGTATCATTATAAATCATTATTACGCATAACGATCTCAGATTCAACTTGTGCTCATTGGTTCTCAATCCAGATGTGAGGTGTGGTTACCATAGAGCTAACAACATGGTCATGTTTTGCATCACCCTGTGCATTCCCTGACCTACCAGGTTTATTAATAAACAAACAATGACTTTAAAATTGTTTCTGCACAATTTCCCTAAGTGGACTTGCAATATCTGCACCCCGATATGTCTACACGTCTAGTTTTGGGATTACACGTAGGTACAGTATGTACGTATGTCCTATTTTCACGGGGGCTTTAAAGTCCTCTAATGGTTAATATCTGCCCCTACGCCCACGCGATCTTATCTTGACATGTCAATGTTGATAGGCGAGGTTATCGCTCTGTCACACGTCGTGCAAAGGAGTGAACCATCTATCCTCCAAAACCCTCGTGAGGGGATGACCGCACAGAGGTGTCACGATGCATGCCAAAGTAATTCATCTTGACAATAAATATTGAGCCTGTAGCCGCCGATTGTTGGCTGCACAATGGGGCACCGTCACCACTGGGCTCCCACAGATATAATCATTCTTCGTTGCATTCATATGCAACCTAATTCATCCGCTCCCTGAGCACAGAGCAGGCTGCCCACCAACCATCAGCGATCAGCGATACGTCTCTAAAGTGCTTTTTTCAGCTCAATCTACATCGTCAAAGCACACCAGCATCACCACTATTGGCCGGGTGCTTCAATAGCCTTCCAACCCTCACAGAACCTTGTCAATGAATGCTAAATCACTTGTATGAAGTGTTAAAGACAAGACATAGCATCTTGTATGCTTTTTAAGACAGCTATTTTTTTTCGAAAGTTTTAAATCTTTAACCAGAAACACGTTACCAAAATGCATTATCGTCGTACACGCTGTGATTGCCGCGCACACACTAAATATATTGACATGATTGCCACGCTTGCATAACACGTCGAAATGCATGCATATTATAGACATTTTGTGAATTTGGATTAACCTGGCGGATCCATGATGCACGCAACGAACCATATCGATTCACGAGCGATGACGTGACAGTGCTATTATTGGCTTTCGTCCCAGGAGACCAAATATATAGAAACATCGCAATTTCAAATCTGCATGTTTCCCTTAATTGTGCAGCTCTAAAATTGTAAATGTCAACGAATTTTGTCGACTAACGTTAATCTATATGCTAGTTGTCAGATATTGCAAATAAACAACCACCTCTAACCTAACTTGGGCTGCCCCTATACCATGGCAATCATTAGCTGCAGCCGTGTTCGCATGGTTTGCCAACATTCAAGGGGCCAACTTTAACATTTGCAGCAAAAAAAATGTATGATACAAGTTTAAGCCATAAGGACTGGTTCATTCCTGATTTTCACTTCTTGCATGGTCTTCACCGGGACAAATAAAACCAACAACAAACAACTATCGGAACAACTGGCGAAACCTGCAGATGACACTTGCGTGACGTCACGACCCAGTACACTAGACATCGACTCGTGTCACCATTTCCAGGTAGAAACGAGCTATGCTCACGCAATGAAAACACTTGCCATGGCATGGGGTCCGACCGGAAGGCTTTAATTCCAGCCGTCACTTCCTATTAGTCACGTTGCTGCAACGGCGCTCTGGTCGCCTGCCGCGCAGCACTTCATGACGCACATTAGCTCGTGTGTATTCAAGCCCCAGTCAATGTTGCGTTCTCGTGTTTAGGGGTTTGATAAGGACGTTACATTCAATTAGTCACGAGCCCCGCTCCAGCTTCCAACAAAAGCCATTTCCCCATCGCCTGCCCAGCAAAAGTCGTTGGTGTTGCCATTCGTCACGCCCCATTCTCCATTGCGGAACCCACATTTTGCCAGGCTTCCAGCACGGCAGGAAGTTTTCAATGTTCAAATTGACAGTGTTCAGGCGAGCGAATGATATTTCGGCAACAGCTTATGGAAAACGAGAAACTTTGTAGAAGGGGCGCCGCATGATTTCCTGGGATTCACATCGAGATGCTCACTGAACATCTGGGCCCTATTCCAGAGAAGTATGGGCCAGCACTACAATGTGCTGTTTCACAAAATAGCTTGTAAATACGGATGCCCTTGAAGAATAATCATCAACTATGGGCGTGGATGGCTACATTGATTAAATGTACGAAGAACATAGGGAGGTAGGTATTCTGAGAAAAAAATCTCCAGAAATACCAGAAATGTTGATAAGGACTTGACTGTAGCAGGTGAATGATTGCAAAAAGATTATCATTTGAAGCAAGCACGGAATGTTAGTGTCCCAATTGACAGATGTGAATAAAGTTATAATTGTTTAAATATCATCTCTGAGCCCTTTTGGTTCACTGCAACTCAGTGTTCTTATTCCCCTAGTTGATGCAGTTGTGTATAAATGTTAGCCAGCAAGGGAAGGCTATCATTGTTATGTTTCAGCTAGGGATTATTATGGCAGCTGGCAAATTTTCATCTGCAGGGCATCACTCCATTTCGTGGCATCGTCTCTTTCGATTGCATTCATATGACAAAATCATCAAACAGTTTACGTGGCCAATTAGCAGCGCCCTGCCCAAGTGACTACCCAAATTAGGCCAATGCAATAAATTGCAGCAGGACAAAGCCACAGCATGTGAACAAAATCAAATATTTGGTTCGAACTAAACCTTTTAATTTGAAGGGGCTTGATTAGAATAATCAGCATCAGCAACCACCATACCACTCCCATGGCAATGGCAAGAGCAATATCACGCGGCCCGCAACTGCTCCGTCCATGACCTCTGACCTCAGCGGCCACGTTGCCCGCTGAGGGAATCGTGCCGCCATCATCGCCAGTAATTGCATTTGCTATGCAGGCCCGGCCCGGCATACAAATCCGTCGAAATGGCTGTTTCAAAAGCGCTAATAAATGCGCATGGCGTTCAGTTAAAAAGGTTTGATTGTAAATAATCCGCGCTCCATGCAATATTCATGCCAATTGCGCTCATTTGCATATTCCCATTTCCCAGCGCCACGGACCAAATCCGGTTCGAAATTAATGGACGATGCATTGTTGGCCGGCACCTCGTGTCGCACCTACGTCCCCACATGACTCAGCACCAGGCAAAACAGGTGTCGCATCTAATATGCAGATTGACTTATTAGAAATGCTGCTTGGGAGGCCGAAAGTGTTGGTGAAAAACGACAGCTTTCCGACAAAGGCTGACCCCCAGGTTCACGCAACTAATTTCGGGCACGGCTGATTAGTTCTTGCTTCAAAATTGCTAACTTTGGTGGTGCATTGCAAAAAAGAAATATTAATAACCAAAGCCCTTAAAGCTTCGGAGGGGTGAGTTCGTGGCTTGTCATTGCTGGGTCATTTACTTGTCAAAACACGCGGTTATTAATGGACGTCGTGAGGGGTGGCGACATCTGGGTTAGGGCCATGACGGTCACTTCTAGTCTAATATTGGAGACCCGTAACAATCGACAGTTTCAGCAATGGGAATTTGTTCCAGCCATGAGGTCATACATGCAGGTATCCGAGAATGGTGGCTGATATGAATGTATTGATTTAGGCTATGGATACACATTTTCTGATGACCTTACATTCATCAACAAAATTTTCAGGCAGTTTCGCAACTTTTATAACTTTTCCAGGTAATGTAGGTACTGTGTAATGTATATACACCCTGTCTGACATGTAGAATATGATACCAGCTTCAGTAAACCAACCATTCAGGTTTCGTCGGATTGCTTCTCTACTACAGCTGTACTTATGTACAGGCTGTAATAAGCCTCGAGAGCAAGTATACATCCCCCATTCAGTGACTTTAACTGACCTTTTGGCTTATTTTCTTTCTCTGGGACTATCCATGTGTCCATCAATTGATATTCGTGACAGAATCTGTAGCATGATCTGCACTCTAACACCAACCGTTTCATCACAACAAACAGAACACATACTGTACATGCAAGGAGGGCAACTCCAATAGAAGTCTTGAGTCCCATATCAACCTACTGATAATCAACTCTTTGCCTACGTTCTTTATCCATGTATCAACTCTTAATCAACGTTAGCGCCTGATTGGACAATGAATTCGAAGGTGTTCTCATTAAATTTCAAGCATCCTTTTAAGGACAAGAAGGGCTTATGGTTGTGAAACGAGCTCAAGAAAGCTCATTTCGCATGCCATTTTGATTAAAGCCAGTTAACGTCTAAGAACCAGATCACAGCCATTGTGTTCAGAGCTGACAATCTAAGCCCCAGCAGCTTAAGTTTAAAAAAAGTTAAGATATGTCATGACATGACTAGACGAACTTCCTTACCTGGGTAGTAGGTGATCCTGTCGAAAACCTTGTAGTTGGCTTCCGGTATGGAGAAGTAGCACTCGAACTCGATTTCCGCCGCTAAATTCCGGTCCTGAAACACTTTGTGGATCGTGGCACTAAACAGTCCATCGACGCTCGACGTGTGCAGAACAGTTCCTTCCACTTCCTGTCGGTTGTGCTTATTCCCTCTGAACATGACAATTCCGGCCTTGGGCTCGGGGAACAAACCCGTGCCGTAGCAGGACACGTTCACGGTGTCGTCGCTGGGTTTCGTGTGCTGGATTCTAACAAATGATGCTGGTGCTAAAACGAAAAAAAATAGTTTTGTTAGCTGCAAGTTGCATTATCCTAACAGCAAAAAATCCAAATAGCATGCCACACCAGTTAAGCATTAACCGTACTAAACTATTAACTACCTTACCTAGGTTATAAAAAACTGCGTTAATAATAAATTACAAAGAGCGCACAAGTTACAAGTACTGAGTCTGACTATGTACATGTAATTGACGAGTATTGCACTTAAAAAAGCCCAGGCCCTTGAATGTGTAACAGGTCCCAATTCTTTATCTAATGTTTTTAGCAACACTAATGACACATTTTGTACAGATTCTTGTATGTTAAGACCTGCTGACTTTGCAGGCAAAGTTGCACAGAAATGAATCCAGAATGCGCCACCAACAAATACGTTGCATGTGTTAAAGTTAGTGCAGTTGCTTAAATATATTGAAAAAAATACGGTAATCATAATACAAATGTTTGACAACCCATTTCAAAGTTGCTATTCCTTACTTCCAGAAGATACCCCTAAAAACTTAAGTACCTCTACACATAGGAAATTATAATTTACGTATGAACAGCAACTTATATACTGAATGCAAAAAATCGTCATAATCTTACACATTCATATTTTGCTTTGACCCAAATATGCACAAAATATTGTTATTTTAACTTAATTCGTCCAGTATGACACCTGTCCAATATGCTGCCTAAACTTAGTCACTTTTCGCTTTTTTGTCGCGGTTTTCTTTTTTCAGTTCTTCGATTTTCGTGTGAATTTCTGCACCTAGAAGTGCAATTACTTATTTAGCAGTCCAACATTAGGCAACCACTGCCAGTCTACGAGCAGGAAAAGCCAACGCACTTGTGTAGTGTTTATGGCGGAGCAGGACAAAAGAAAAGCTTTTTACAAAGTCTTCAAGGGCTCCATTGAAGAAGTAAGCTCGCATATTAGTTGTCTCAAACGGAGAAATGAAGCACTTCTCTTCGGATGAACCCCATCTTCCGAGCGAGTTACAGAAACTTCTTAAAAAATTACAGAACACTATAAAGATTCTGGGATGCCTGCAAATCTTGGTGCTGACAAGCACAAAAACTGCATGTCGTTGACCTGTCCCAGCCCATCACAGCCAAATCTAAATTGACAGCGTTTGCTCTCAGATCCAGAAAAAAGACCACCCAAAGGAGCAAAAGCACGACAAAAAGTCCAGGTTTTCAAAGGCGAAGGCAGTTAATCTCGTTAAAGCACAATCATTAAGACAAAGACGTTGCAGGCAGAGAAACGAGGTCGGACCTTTTTCTTGACGTGCAATCTTTCACTGGCGCACTCCAACGCCATGGCAACGTAATAAGCATAAACTCGAAAAGCACGTAAAATAATTACGCCGAGTGCATCTTGCCATCTTGAGCGCGCAATTTCTTTCTCGTTAGCATCATGCATTAATTCCCACTAATAGGGCGGGCTCCCCATTCAGACAAGTCTGCAAGAAAAATAGGGAAAAGTCTGCTCTCTTGAGCAGAGTGAGAAGAAGAAACATTTCTCAAGGGCCCGCGCGGGAAAGCGGGTTAAAGTCTAATAAATTCACGCTAATTGGAAGATAGATTTGCATTTTTGCCTCATAAATTTGTCATATTTCTCTCCCTAATGAAGCTATCTTCGGAGCAAATAATCGCTCAGAGAGAAAATGTTTTCCAGAAAACTGGGGGCGGAGGCGAAACAATTTCATCAGTGGAGGGAAAAAAATCGATATTTGATTGGAAAAAAAGAAAAATATGAGGCAGATTCGGAAAATCCCTCGGGGGCATCTTTCCTTGATGTCATTTTTTCAAAGCAACGTGTTTCTTAAGTGTATGCCAATTTCAATTTTATTAATCACTATGTTTACATGGAAGTATAAACTCCTAACGCAAAGTTCCCTTGCACCAGGTGACCAGGTCAATCATGTGGGTTTGCACCCTCCGATTCATAACGCGGTACGAACCTTGGAGTCCTGGTCTATCTGGGATTGCTGAAAACCAGATATGGCATAATCATGTTCTACATATGCTTGCAATGGCGCCTGGATTGGCGGTTGGTGGTGCTTCGTTAAATGCATCGGTTTCAAAATTTACCTCAAACATATTATCAAAGTCAAGTGTACATCTCAAGTTAAGCCAATGTAAGCAAGTTATTTGGTTGGTTTGAGATGCTTTAGCAACTTCCACGGTCAGAAAAAATTCACGAATTGAACAGCTTGTCCGCGACCTAAAGCAACAAAGAGTTCCTTCAGAGTGCCCACATTTGATATTTTAATTTCACAATTAGATGTATCTCCCCGATTACCACGTAACGTTTCATGAGAAGATACATTTGTAACAAGATTTTACTAACTGAACACCTAGTATAAAAGTTTTTCTAATTTATCATATGTGTATAATGCTAGAGCTTACATGTACACGTACATATGTATCCATCTGGCAAGAAGACCAGCCAACCCATTTAAAATTCCTTTAAATGATTTTTTCAAAACAGATTTCAACTGACAAAAGCCAAATGCCACTTAGGATGAAAGTGGACTAGAGAGGGTTTGTGGTCAAATTAGGGACATTTCGATGGCCATGCTGTATGTAGTTAATGCAAAACCAATAATGTCACTTGAGATTACAGTGTAATACTTAAGCAAATTTATATAAAACAAAGTTGAAAAAAGTCATTGACGTTAAATCGCTGTGTGGACAACTGGTGTAACATCCTCACAAAGTCCGGCATCCCATAAATCTGCAGAGACAGTGCAACGTCATCGCACATTTCCTCCATCCTAAGACCATAAATTTATCAAGGTAAACGAAATGCTGGCTATATCAAATTGGGGTACAAGCCTGGGGCTATTCTCTGGACACTAGTGTTGGGCACCCAGCCAACTTCGAGTGGCACTTTCTCATCCATGACGCAAATAAAACCACATTTCTCCCATTTTCTGTTTTCGGTGTGTTACAAATAAATAAAACTGGACAAGGGATCTTCTTAAGGATCCCTTAAAGGTCTTGCATCCCTAAAAATGATTTCTGCGGAAAAATTTTTTAGGTTATCGAAAATGCTGCATTGGATGGATGCAGGTAGATTTTGAAAAAGATTATTCTTCAAATCCATCATATACATGTATAGTACATGTACATCATTGTTTAAATTCATCATTATTTCATCCTTGAATTCCAAGGCCTAAGACATACAGTTTATATGTGAATGGGTATGGAAAACTTAAATGCACTGATTCACAAGGCGATTTCCATGACGTAGATTCGTTGATCTTGGTATTTTATCACCAAGTGGGGAAAAAATCCTTTGTCTTTATTCTGTATGCCACGTGTCTGACATCAACCGCGCCAGTAAATAAGCATTTTGAGCTTAGTTCTTGCATTCAATTCAATCAAAAGCTAATGCCATTTTAATGAAAAGAAATCATCTAAGCCTGGAGACTATAACAGGGCTGTCTGTCTCTTTAATAAATTCATTAGACGACTTAATTCTTTTGTCGTCGAGAAAAAAAAAGTAGAAAAAACCACTGAGGCGTTAATACGATTAATTAAATGCCTACATAAATTTGCAAGTTTATGCAAATAAGTGCAGATTTTATTCTCAAGCAACCTCATTGTGTGAACGAGTATTTTATACCTGCGGCTTTTCAGAGCTAAATACTGGAGTTGAATTATTTTTTGCGGATTAATTACAAACTTAAAAGTTCCCATAGGAGCACATTCTTCGGAGAATATGCTCGGAAACAAAAGAGAAACAAACTAGATTAGCGAGGAATATAAACAGACTTAAGTCTAGAATAAAATTCATGTTGATGAAGGAAACTTTTTGAAAGATGTATAAAATAATGCACTGCAGTGATGCCAACACTAACGCAATCACCTGACCTTTCTTCAGGTTTTCATTTTCGAACGACCATGAAGGTTTAACACATTTCATTATTGTTTAAAACATTTTTCCAACCACAATAACATTACACTATGAGAAATTCTTAGCTATTTCCATTATTATTGAAATTCCCCAAAGTCCCGAAATTCGCGCAACAGTTCCACTATGTTAACATGCAACTCAATTCCTACACTCTTAAGCCATTTTTCGTGAGAGAAAATTCGATGATTGCGATGCTTTCTCAGTTTTATTCGGGCACCACTGTTCTCTATAGAAGATTAGTTTTCGGAATCCGAAAAAGCAGTTTCATCCCAACTCGTTGGTAAGGTGTATTAATATCCCACAGGCAAAATTTGGCTTTTTCGAAAAGTGTACACGAAGCCATTTCCAGCGATGCCATATCGTAAATGCAGATTGGGTTTCTAGGCTGGCATATAACTTCAACAGACATAAATAAACCCTTGGATTGTTTTCCTAGACGTCTTACTGCTTCATCTGGAGAATGGAATGAGGAAAGTTCTTGGAATCGAAAGAAAAATCCAAAACAATTATTTTAAGCAACCACGATTTTTCACTTTTTATTATTTCGAGTGTCATAACGAAACTGGCTTCAAGTGTGTGGGCTATCAAATTTGTTGTCAACTGTCATGGTGCTGTTCACATGGCAATCAGAAATTCTGGGAAAGTCTTGTGCACAAATTTCCCCGATATGTTATGTTACAGAAAACAGTTCTCGAGAAAGTCACGTCATTTGCATAGGCCTATGCTAAACAACTCAGACGAACAATAGCTTTTCCAAAACTTCGTAATAGATGGTGTGGTATAAAGGGGCAATTTGGTGAAGTTGGCTTAGCCACAGCGAAAATGGATGTTCAAAAGCCACTTAACGTAGCCAATAATTACGATGGCTATTTTATGACTTTGTGGTTAAGAGGTAATTTGCCAGCTAACCGTCCAAACGACTGAGAAAATGGCACTTGTTAACGACCGCCACGCCCCCTTGCCCTAATGGGCAGGTGGCAATGGCGTCATTCTCTTGTTGAAATGGTCGTAACATCACCTATTAACAAAGCAGCTCCCATTTTCCAAATGTTAGTGTGGTAGTTTCAAAACGCTGCCTTTCAATCATTGATACAGCACATAAAAGATCCAAAATGGCGGGGGCTGCTATCAGTAAATGGACAACCAACCCATTTGAAAATCGACCATGAGAACCAGCACATACGTTTTGTTAAGATAATCCAAATTGGTTTCCCCATTTCATTCCCATACGATGCAGCTTCTATTCAACAGCTTGCAGTTTTTCAAGCAAGAACGCCTAACGGCTACATGTGTCAATCAGCTGAGATGATAAACATGCAATTAAATTGATTACTGTACTTACTGCATGATTGACAGAACATTCAAGTCAAATTACTTAAAAGGTTGCAAAAATGGTGAACAGCTATACAAAATATATTCCAGAAATTATAAATAAAAACTTTTGTATTTCATTCCGAATCTATACACTGTGTTTACATGAAATCTTAAGAAATCACAAGCTATGCAATGCCTTAATGTAAACCTTTGTAACTGCCTTTACTTGATTTGGGATTCGTCATGTTTGTGGTATAATTCAGTATAGCACAAACTAGTCAAGCATGTAAAGAGCATGTAAACTACTTATCATTACAGACTGCAGGTGAGTTGGAATCATGACGACCTGATCGGCCTGATGGATTTAAGGCGAGTTAAAGATTGCATATATAACGTGATATTTTTTAACAGCCCCTATCAGTATCAACATATCCCGGATTAAAATGTGGTGTTTACCTTTTAGTTATTTTACAAATTGCTGAACCCATCCACGCTGTATCAGGTACATTTTAATCAAGAATTTCCATCTACTTAATTAGTAAAATGCATGTATTCAAGTATAAAAAGTAAACACGCTGCTATTTTCTCATTTAGTACCTCCGGCTATATTACTGATTTTTCGTACGATTCGCCGGGGCACCAAGGGTATTATACGCCGACAAATTGGATTATGCTGAAAATTAATTTTTTTGAAAACTAGCTACAAGCATCAACTTGGATAAACAAACATGACATATACATGTATGACCGCATAAAGATGCTTGGTATTGTCTACATTAAACATCAATTAGCAGCGTATTCATGGATTTATTTAAGAAATACTTCAGGGCATGTCTTATTGAAACAGCCAACGATTCAATGTTTTGGAATCTGTATCAAATGTGCCAATTAACTGAATGAAGCCCTGCAGGACAAACAATTAGCAAAACCAAATTTTTATATACAATGTACATGTTCTTCTGTAAACATTTTCATCGAAACAAATACTTAACTTTCATGACATTTTTAGATTCTCGATTCTATTCATAGGACAAATTGCGTCTGAGGACCAATGAAATTCAATTTTCAGTGAGTGATTTTCGCACATGCCAAAGCCGATCCCAATTATTCCGACAAATCATTACCGCCCTCAATTCTTCTTTCAAGAAACCTAATCCTCCAAGAAGCTGTAACAGCAATACCAGCTTACACTCACATCTGTGAGTAAGACATTTCAGCCGAGAAAGGAATAGAAGAAGATGCATTCAGCCACCATCACTGTCAATTTATTTAGTCCCTGGTAAGGCCAGAAACTAATAAAACTCGGGGGTTTTGCCGCGCGGAATTGTTATAGAATAAAACTAATCCCTACAGCCCATTTCCAGCAGATAAACTGCAAAAATAGTAACAGAGACACGCATCGCTCCAGGAGTTGTATAACAAGATCACAAGAATGCATCGTAAAGGTGGCCATGATAAGATGTTGTGAAAGACAGGTTGAAAGTGCCCATAAAAAAATTCGAAATTAGTTCAGCAAATGCGATGCTGAGAAAATAAAAATGAATTGCAGGGCAATCATCAGGCACTCGGAGGAATTGTCTGAACTAGGTACTTGTCTAAACTTTTCGCGTACAAAGATACAAGACCACTTGTATAATGCACATGCACGCTATACTTTCCAAGAGTAAGGAATCGAAAACCCACAGCACTTTCATTGTTAGGGTCATGATTCCATTTAAATTATATTCGGTGTTTCCACAGTATATTGCAAAACGTTATATATAGCAGAGTTATGTAACTTGTTTCTAAACGAGAGGAAAACTTACATTACTAGCCTTTTCACACCTTTATGTAACATGTGGACATTGCAGTATATAGCCACAAGTTCAGCTACATAAGTTGCACATGTTGAACGCATTAAAAACAAATTTACGAGTATATTACGTCTATGTTATCGAGTGGACGTCTCTTTGGAAGCAAGAATTGGCTTTAAACTAAAAATTACCGAAAAATCAGGATAAGCTGTAGACATAGTGAAACCTTTATACAGCCTGTGACGCATATCTTGGCAATCCAGGTCACTCAAGTATTTCGTAACATAGTGAAGTTACAGGGTATATCATTGAAAAATCATTGCCCTAACTTTACTATGTTGCGAGATACGTTTTAAAACTTGCAACAATACAGTATGCCATTATCACTTTAGTTACGTCTTCGTTTATAGGACGTCCAGGAGGAAAAAGGAGGAAAATATGGATTTAAAGGGTTGGGGTGTCGTCGATGCAGAACCCCAAAGTGCTTTCTTAAGACTTTAAAACTTGTAATCGTTCAAACCCAATAGACTGATTCTTGATATGCTAGCGAAACTTCAGACATTTCGCTCCTAGGTGACTACCTTAATCATCACCCAAGCGTTGACTGGAACATTCTTTTCACCAGCCGTTATTTCACTGCACGCTGGCTGGGAATATTGTTAGCAGTGTTTACTGCTACCAGCAATTCCAATCAACGTTGCATTAGACCATAAAACTAAATCGAGGTTAAATTCGGCTGAAGCACTTTCGAACCGCCATTAAATACCCAAAATTGAGCTCCTAACGTTCTAAAAAGTAAGAAAAAAAAAAGAAAAAGTTATGAGAAATAGCTTGATGAGTGGCTTTTTCTGTGGGCTGGAGTCTTATTATCGTAAAAACTGACTGGGCTCGGTTCAAAGTTTCGGCAATAACTTAGGGCAATAAGAGACGAAAAAAGGGTGACCAAAAGTCACTGAGGCATAGTCGGATCCAATAAAAAAAAACTCACCGAGCCCATAAGCAGGAGGGCGTCGAATAAAGGCCGTTTTAAAACAAAATGGAGAATCAATAAGCGATTGGGGCTGATTAGTATGTGGGGAGCGAGGCCATCGATTGGGCCCCTGGAGCGAAGCCAAGGATGGCGCTCGGGCGCCCCCACGTTGCCAGCACTGCACCTCTTTATTAGTTTTTAAGAGTCACTTATGAAATGCTCAAACACTTAAATCGGAGTTTAACACGCCAAGTGCATGTAGGGAACGCCATAAATCAGGATGACGTAAAAGGGCACTTGGTTAGCAACCAGCTATGGGGAGCTTCTGCAGGCCAATGAGTGGCAGGTAACCTGCAACTCAGACAGCAACAGGGATAGGGGTCAGGGGACACTGCCTCAGGTTTACTGTCTCCCCACCAACTTTGCATACAGGCGTGTTCGGTTAGCCTGTAATTCCCAGCAAAAAAGCAAGGAGGGCTAGACGAGATAAGTACGGTGTTGGTGCAATGCAAAACCAGCAATCCAGCGCAGCAACAGTTGCCATTACTGCCCATTTCCAGGCCTTGCATTATCCAAATTACAGGCCACAAGCAGTTTCGCTTTCGGAAAAAAAATCATCTTGGCTGGAGCTCCTATAATTACGCCGTGCAAAGCTACTTTCTCCGGTGCGATGAGAGACAACAGTTAAATTGCGCGTGATCGCCATTAGTGCAACGGAAAACGTAAATTTTGCATGCGAATGTGCCGGAAGTGCTACAGATGGGCGAGCATAGACGCCGAAGGACCCTGCAGTACCTGCATGCAATGATGGAAATGGATAAAATGACCCTTGATGCAAATGTCAACTTCTAAAGATTACGTTTGCATAGCGTATAAACGTTTAATGGTGCGTTCAAAACCAAAGGAAACAGTAACTGATTGATGCGACATGTTCCTGAAACATGAAACAACCAAATAATGCGTGCAGCCTTAAGTAATAGAACTTTTCATTTACCGTTGCTTGTACATGTTGCCATAAATTTCCAGAGAAATCGGAAAGATAGCAACTCGAAAGTAAAGTAGTACAAAAAAAAGTAACAGTATTCGAGTATTCAAGTATTCGATTCAGCATGCTTGTTCTAAAAACACGTATGCCGATTCTTGCTATACAGTTGTAATTTTATGTGGACAGAGGCTGCAAACAGCAGCAGTAATGATTAAGGCTGCTCACAAGTGATTTTTCGTACATAATTGTGGACAGAAATGATAATTTCAAATGAAATTAAATGTTTTAATTCAAAGTTTATATTGATAGCAAGTTCCTGGACTATATAAAATGAAAATAAATTTCGTTTTTAGAATTTTTCGAGATGTTCTTTATTTTGACTACAACTATAAATCTCATGTATTCCCATTCAGACCGCAGGTGCTGCCATCTATCGCCCATAAAGCAAAATAAAAAGGTCAAATATAGAATTTTCGTCTTTTATTAATATCATGTGCATTTACATAATTTATCAATAGCACCATCCCAAAAACGCGAGTCCCTCTTAATGTTCACAAAAAATGATTTTAATATTTTGTTCAGTAAAGGAGGAATTGTGTTCAGAATTTTTATGCAGGGTGTCCCCAAAGTCTCAACGCCCTTGTGAGCAGCCTGAACAGAACGTATTTACAGTATTGCCAGGTTCAATAGCTGCTAATGGCGGAATGGGTCAGATTGACCTGAAACCCTTGGTATACATCAATATAGTAAATATCATACAGGTTGAGCTTTTAACAAAGAAATGCCCAGGACATAAAGAATGCTTTGCTGTAGCATTTTTTAATTAACTGGCAATTGTCAGTTGTGTATGTAGCCTCGAACCCTGCATGCAATGCCTCAACTTAGGATGCCAAAATAGTCAATACTTTCGACCGCTTGCATTATTAAAAATTTCATTAAATACATGTATTGTGTGCATTTCCGTATTGAGAAAACTGCTTGGAAGCCTCGATAAATAATTAAAAAAGAGTAACTGAGTCAACTGAATATAGGTTCCCCCAGTTCTAACAGTCTAACAATGCTGTTTGTGAGACGGCGAACACAATTTTTGGGCGGACTAATAATATGTTTTCCAATATTTATAAGGGAGTTTGAAGCTCGCCCTAATGATATTGCGCAGAAAAGGACAAGGTATAATTTATTAGCGCCATTGTTCAGTGGGTCATCGTGAGTCACGCAATAACTGCAATATTCTAATAAAAGTTTTCTCGCCATAAGGAATTTTAAAAGAGCCTATCCATGCAGGTAAACAACTGATGATTTATACATGTGTACTCGGAAAATTGATAGCTGCAACTTTTTTGGAAGTTAAAACTGCACATATAGTAGATTTTTTGGGCTGCTGTACAAAGAGCCATCATGTAAGGTTCCAATGTCGTGATAAATTAATACATTGAAACAAAACCTTTTACGAAGGCAAGTAAATCCCTTGAGCCCAACTTAAGTCAACTGCTATCTTCAATCGAGCATTCTGAAACAAGTGTCTTACATGACTTGTTGTTCGGAAAAGCTAGCCTGTCACAAAAGCACTTGCTCACAAAGTCCTTACTGCTATAACGTTCAGTGTTAAAATGGAATCAAACTATGCATTAGACGGATTAGCATATGACAACGTTTTTCATGGAAAACACGCAAAGTTCGCAATTCGTAAACAGGCACATATCCGACGCTATGAATTCAGAGAAAAAACAAATATTCTTACTTTCATCTTATTCAGGGTGACAAAAAGCACTAATACTGTATATCAGTTTGGTGGCAACCTCAATGTGACGTTTACCATTATTGTTCGCATTTTGTTCATTCTATCAATACCATCGCAAACGTGGAGCAATGCTTTCAAACTGACAATAGCTGAATCTTTGTTTACTGTTTGAGTGGCAATGGCCATGGCTAAATGGGATCAAACAAATGTCGGAACATATGATACGCGCAGAAACCAGCAATTTATTTTTTGACATTGATGAAAACGGTCGGATACAAGGTATTGTATAAATTGCGATTATTCTTGTGTAATAATACACATCATAGATGAGTCATTCAATTCTTGCAAATATTTGTTTAACCAAGCCTTAGGGTGTTTAGTACCTAGCGGACAGCAGGACCCTTGTAAATACCTCCAGTGTAAAATATTGAATAGCATGTCTAGTGTACAACAATACTCACGACTATAGTGGTCCCAGGATAAGAGCAAAAATTTGGGCAGCCAATCATAGAAAATCGGCTTATCGATAGGTTCGTCCTGGCTATTCAGAACCCATGATAGTTGAAGAAAGGAAAATGGCTGCCAGAACCATAC
>JAQFYZ010000523.1:0-40180 GCA_034695085.1 Cylindroiulus punctatus | reverse complement strand
AGCAAAATTTCAAGGGTGTAGCCCTAACGGTTTGGGAGATGTATTTACCCACCCCTCTGTTTAACCCCTTTGCGGGGTAATATGAAAAAGTCACTTTGTTAACAGGGTTATTGACACCTAAGGAACACACATGGAAAATATGAAGGTTGTAGCTGTAGCGGTTTGGTGGATATAATTACCCCCCTTGGAAGGGGACTACGAAAAAATCCTTTCTTAAGTGGTGGTTTATGAACCCAAGGAAAGTACATGCAAAATGTCAAGGTTCTAGCCCTTACAGTTTGGGCTGTGTGTTGATTGTCAGTCAGTCAGTCAATCAGGTTGTCTTTTTATTATCTATATAGATATTTACACTATATCTATATATCCAAAATTTGTTGATTCTATATCTTAAGTTTTTTTTTAATTTATTTTTTGTTGAGGGCAGGATATTATGATAACCCTGCATAAGTAACTGATTGAGCATTTTCACCTATAGCAACCCATGAGTCCGAGTTTAATATTGATTTTAATTTTTTATTACGAATTAAAGTACTGGAATTGGTGACTAGCAGTCATACAGTTAATGCATTTTGATGCCGCAAAATTAATGCCACGCAGTGTCATGGCAAAATCCTCTAATTTTGTATTGGATTCACTTTTCGTTCTTTGAAATAAATGACGGTTCAAGTTGGGGTCAACGAGAAGCGCACTTCATCGTGCGGCGTGTGAGCGATCCTTTGTGGGTCAATGATCATTTATAGTCGTGAATCATTCATTTGTAAACGACGCTGTTGCCTATGAATTTTTCGCCATCCCACATTGGCTTCATGTTCAACCTGCTTCTGATATGGAGGAGTTGGAGGAGGATCCCTGCTTTTTGCGTTCTCTTTGCTGTCTCGCTGTGTCATATATCCCGAATCATGTTTATGCATAAGTAACTCATTAAATAATGAAGAATCAGTGAATAGGAAAGGGGGGGCTGCAGGCACCCTCTATGGATGGAAATTGCATCACTAAAAGAGCCCACCCATCGTGTTTTCATTATTAATCTTTATTGGTTGACGACAGCTGCCACCATATTGCTACTGCTATATGGGTGAGAGGCTGGCACTTTCTAACCCAGATTCGATGCATAATAATTTCAGTGATGTCACGCTTGTGCTTTGTGGCCAGTTTGGTTGACGAACACTGCAACTGTTACATCTTTAACACACTGTAGCCCCCTTTTACATCCCAGAATTCCTAACCATCGCCATTGGTTTCGATGTGCGAAATTATAGGGAAGGGGCTGGTTGACCATAACACGAAAAATGCGATGGGAATTAGCCATATTCTGACCATCCAAAGATTGCTGTTTTTGGCAAAAAAATATCTCGTTACACTAGTTGCCTCATTGTAGAATAAATAACAGGTGATTTTTTGCAATTGAATTTTGATAATTTTGGACAGATATGATAATTGCAAATGAAACTAAATGTTTTAATTCAAAGTTTATATTGATGGTAAGTTCATGTGCTATATAAAATGAAAAGACATTTCGTTTTTTGAATTTTCCCAGATATTCTTTATTTGGCCAACGACAGTAAATCTCTTGTATTCCTATTCAGACGGCAGGTGCTGCCATTTATCGCCCATACAGCAAAATAAAGGGTAAAACATAGAATTATCTTTTTTATTAATATCATATACATTTCCATAAGTTGTCAAGGATCACATCCCATAAAACGCAAGTCCCTGTTAATGTTTACAAAAAATAGTTTTAATATGTTGATCAGGAACGGAGAAATTGTATTTGGTAATTTTATGCAGGGTGTCCCCAAAGTCACAACGCACTTTCAATGTGCCTTATATGACATGGAATTATCAATTGAGAAGTTGACCCTGGGGATTTGCAGGTTGCACCATTTTACTTTAGCTTTTTAGCACGTAGTTTAGTTGTAACACTGTAGATAATATGGTTGCAGTTAGGAATTCAGGGAAGCTGTCATTGAAAATATAACCTTAGATCAACTCTGAATAACTTGATGAACGTTGACTTGTGTAACTTAGTTAGCTGGAGGTTTACCTTGGGTTTTGCTCCACATTTGTTGATGCAACCGGATATAAATAGATAAAAAATACGCCAAAATCGTCTGCTTCATAAAGAAGCTAGTACTCTCTCCCATCCTTACTCATCTGTAGTGACGTGTTGTTGTAAGTCAGTTAGCTCGCATGTAAACACACCAAAAGTGACCAAAAATTGCATAAGTTCTATAGGATTAGGTAATTTATCCTCTAAATATAAGCGTAAATCATGGTGGAATGAATGGCTTGCATTTCAGTTGTCCATGCTTCTGCTGCCAGCCGACACTAGCGCCACCTTCCGGGCCCAAATCTGGGCGCCCCCTGACGGCTTGGGCGATGAATAGCGATTACATCTCCCGTAATCAATAGCGCGTCCTGCAGTGTCAGGACCATAAAAATGGAAATGAATGCCTTGAATAATAGATGTAATTTTCGACGATGGCGATATTAGCTAATTGTAATTCTTGGTTCTTGGGCGATGGAAGAAAGGGAGGGAAGGGAAAATCCCTGGAAAAGCTGTCTGTGAGGATGCTCTTTGCAGAGGGGCGTGGTGGTGGCAGCTGTGCGGTAACCCATGGCCGCCCATAATAAGGTGTTAGGGGGGCTTCCTAACGATGCACGTTGTCTCTGCCACCCCCACCCCACCGGTTTTTACCCCTGACTTCTCATTACAGTCCAGTGCTCTGTCTTGCGCATGGTGGGGACTCCGTAGCGCGGACCGCGCAATATATGGATTGGCAGACAATGGGTTTTGACTCTGGACTATTGTAGTTAATTAGCGCTGGGTCCAATTAAGGAGTGCAGGCTGACGCCAACGTCCATCTCCCGCCATTTACCCCTCAAACCCGCGCTTTTTTTGTGGGGGTGTGAGGGGTAGATCTTGCAAGGTGGTCTTAAAGTAACGCAAGTGACCACATAGAGAAGTGATGCCCTCGCTTGCGTCACTTTATGAACGCTCCTTTGGCTTAACAATAGGTAATTCTATCAGTGGAAAACCACATGTTCTAACTCACTTGTTTCTCTGATTGTGTTAGCCCGGTACTGTATTACACACTATACCAGCATTTCCGACATGGTTTCGTTTCCCATTAGCTGCATTCGCTTTTTTGAGCTTTTTTCTCTGCTGCATAAACCAGGCCCATTGAAAGTGATTCTTTGCAATTGAATTTTGACAATTTTGGACAGATATTGTAATTTCAAATGAAACTAAATGTTTTAATTTAAAGTTTATATTGCTAGTAAGTTCCTGCGCTATGTAAAATGAAAAGACATTTCGTTTGTAGAATTTTTCCAGGTATTCTTTATTTTGCCAACGACAGTACATCTCTTAGTCCCATTCAGATGGCAGGTGCTGCCATCTATCGCCTATAAAGCAAAATAAAGAGGTCAAACATAAATTATCGCTTTTATAGATATCATAACCATTTCCATAAGTTTTCAGCAGTGCATGCCAAAAGTCCCTGTTAATGTTAACAAAAAAATTATTTGCATATGTTGATTAGGAAAGGAGAAATTGTTTCTGGAAATTTTATGCATGGTGTCCCTAAAGTCACAACGCACTTTCAATGGGCTTTAAACTATTAGTTCTGTTCCCTGTTATAAGTTTGAATACAATACTATCACGAAAATCGAAATTTGAATTAAATATGTATGTACAACAATGACATACAGTATGTTCTACGTGTAGCTATCAGAATTTTTTATTTTTCCCCAGTTTTCTCTTCTTTATTTTTATGTTTTGGAACTATCCTAACCTATTCTATCCTAAAATGTCATTTTTAATAAGCCAACCATCAGGCAATCACGGCCATCTTACGAGCAGTTTGAAGAAGCTCACTTTCTCATTGTCTGGGAGTGGGGCATATGGCAGTTTATAAAACTTAAATTTTACTTGCAACCCAAAAATTGAAAAAAAAAAAATTAACAATACTGTCCAAATAAGCAAAGGTGATAAATCGGTAACTTCTTGCTTGCCAAGAATAAATGCAATCTGGCTATACGGTATTTCTTCTTTTAATTACGATCAATGGAATTAAGCCTGAAATAGTTGGCAGAAGGAAAAAAATCTAATTAATGAAAGAAGTGTCCAAAGAGAGCTCAGAAAAGCTGATGAAACATTATGGCAAATGACGTTCTTGGAGCCGACTTCTTATTGGCCCTCGGAGCCCCCCCAAACCCCCTCTGGCGGTAATCGTTTGGCAATATGTGCACAAAAAAGCAGCTCTGGTTTCAGTCAGATGTCATTAAAACGCCAAACGAAAGTTTTCTCGCTTAAAAGTTTACAAGAATTTCCCATCAAATTTGGGCAATCGTACAGTAAATAACAAACATTCTCTTGGCTGGTGTTTTAATGAAAAAAACTGCCAAATATACACTCGGCACAGGCATCGTGTCAAGTCTATTTGGCTTTTTGGTATGAAGTAAACGGATCCCAGCTCACCCCGAAGGAAAATAAAACAGTGATTGTAATTCTTAATCAAGAATTGTTTGTTTCCTCTCCTTGGCTGGAGATAATTAAATTTAATAAGTCTCCAAATGATGATTTAAATTGGTCACCATGGCAAAAAGAAGGCAGTTAGCGTTTATTTTCTTTAGTTAAATAAGGAAATTGCCTTCGCCTTCCTCTACGAAAATTTGGCGATGAACTCGAATGGCTGCTCATTACATAGATTATTACCCTTTTATTGCAAATCTTCGGCTAACAAGGTTTCAAAACACTTTCTCTCCGGTTTATCATTGGCTGTGAAAGCACGGGGGCATGAAGTGACCAAACGCATTAAGGCTTCAGTTGTTGGCACGATGGATACTGGCTACATCTTGTTTTTACTATAGTTCATTAATGTATAGGGAAAAAACATGGAACAAGAATGTTCACTGGTATATGCACTGTAGTAGGGAAGAAAACTTCAAAGAAAATAATACAAGTTTTAAGCTAGTAAACTGCATGCGTCTTGAAGTTCATACCGATGAGTTTTACCAGAACGATGCCATATATTTTTTATAGTTTGTTTATTAATTGTTGGCCCGCTGTTTATATTAGAACTTGTTTGGGTCAAAGTAAGTAATGTACATATAATGAATTAATATCAATAATGAGTATGAAGTATTAAGTTAGTATAATAACTATGTGCAATAAGTACCAAAATAATAAAATAATGGGTGAGTACAACATGTCTATACAAAAAATTGTTTAAAATGTAATATTTTGTTAATTTAATACAAAGATATCATGATTGAAAAATTATTAAGTTAGTAAAGTTCTGTATAACCTTTAATCTGTCATATCAACCACATAGGAGATGTAATCTCAACCTTCTTTTAAGCTCTCCCATCTTGTTAATAAGTAAAATATTATCAAGTAATTCATTAAATAATGTTGGTATTATAAACTGTCTAACTTTTCCCCATATAGCATTCCATTTGCTAATAATGAATATCTGTAAGTTGATTTTCTGAATTTATTAACTTTTTCCTTCAAAACGATGTGAAAAATGCATTACAGCACATGATAAGCACATGATTTCTCTAGATAATGGCATACATGTACATGTATATGGCGCCTAGTATCTAATATCAAGTTTAATGCACTATTCAGACTGACCTCACTAAAACAATTATATCCTGAAAGTTAATTAGTTCTATGCCATTGTACATATTAATTTCATGTCATTTAGTTGTTCAAATATTATGTACAATTTAGCTTGTACTATTTACTTTGATAATTATTCTAGCATTTTCCTGTTTTGGTTTAATTAATATTAAGGTTAAAGTGTATTGGTATCTCTCCCCCCATCACCACGTTACATCTGTGGGGTAATAAATACACTTTAGAACACATGTATACACGCGGTATACTCATAAAAAATTATTTTCATTTAATTTTGTGATTTCATCTTCGCACGTTGCAGTTATTTCTGTGGTTTTCGCTGTTTTTGGTTATTTGTTGGCTCCTATTGATGTCGGCTTTTATCAAAGCGTACTAATTTCTTAACGTGACGTAGGCAATTTTCTACTTTAGTGATTCGGAAATTCTGCCGTTCGTTTTGTGAGTGTGACGTGTGTGTGTCTGCGTGTGGTTTTGGTGTAGAAGGATTTTGATAAGGTGTGGGCCATCGCAAATATGCGTTGAGTCGTGTTCGTTCACCCTTGAACCAAATAACGCAGTTATATCGCCCTCCTGAATTTAGCATATCCAAGCCCATCATTTCAGCAACATCACTCCGTGCATCATGCCAATGCATTCTTTCAAATCATTTTATGCCAGCCAAATCTCCCATTAATTTAATTCGAACCAATGGAATTAATGGTTGGGTCCTGCGCCGAAGAATGACAATCATTTCGATTAAGTGCAACTTATTTCAATATCATATTTTCCTCAGACGAAGAAATTATACTGTACAGTATGTTTTTCTCTGGTAAGGGCACTCGATATGAGGGGAATCACTTTCACTCCAGTGAATGTGATTTTTTTGCCATTGGATTTTGATATTTATGGACAGATATGATAATTTCAAATGAAACTAAATGTTTTAATTCAAAGTTTATATTGATAGTAAGTTCCTGTGCTATATAAAATGAAAAGACATTTAGTTTTTAGAATTTATTTAGATATTCTTTATTTTGCCAACGACAGTAAATCTCTTATATTCCTATTCAGAATATATCGCCCATAAAGCAAAACGAAAGGTCAAACATAGAATTATCGTTTTTATTAATGTCATATACATTTCCATAAGTTGTCAAATAGCACATCCCATAAAACGCAAGTCCCTGTTAATGTTAATGTGTACAAAAAAAATATTTTAATATGTTGATCAGGAAAGGAGATATTGTATTTGGTAATTTTATGCAGGGTGTCCCCAAAGTCACAACGCACTTTCAAGTATTTTTGCTCATACTCCTTTGACATTAGAAAACTTTCATATTCCACTAACATATTCCAGTGAGCACAGGGCGTTTATAAATCTCATATACAACTTTATTATTTAATGACATGACGCGTTATTGGAGCCTGTGATGTTGGTATCACAAAAGTGAGGATTCTGGACCAGTTAACCTGAACCGCTGATAATATCATATACATTTCCATAAGTTGGTCAAAGAGAACATCCCACAAAACGCAAGTCCTTGTTAATGTTACAAAAAAATTATTTTGATATGTTGATCATTAAAGGAGAAACTGTATTTGGTAGCTTTATGCAGGGTGTCCCCAAAGTCACGACGCACTTTCAATGGGCCTTAAGCAGTATTTTTGCTCATACTCCATTGACCATGGAAAACTTTAATATTTGGCACTAACATATTCCAGTGAGCACAGGGCGTTTATAAATCTTATTTACAACTTTATTATTTAATGACAGGACGCGTTATTGGAGCCTACGATGTTGGTATTACAAAAGTGATGATTCTGGGCCAGTTAACCTGAACCGCTGATAATATCATTAAAATTTCCATAAGTTGGTCAAAGAGAACATCCCACAAAACGCAAGTCCCTGTTAATGTTTACAAAACATTATTTTAATATGGTGATCAGGAAAGTAGAAAATTGCATTTAGTAAGTTTATGCAGGGTGTCCCCAAAGTCACAACGCGATTTCAATAGGCCTTAAGCAGCAGTTTTGCTCATACTCCATTGATCATAGAAAACTTTCATATTCCACTAACATATTCCAGCGAGTACAGGGTGTTTATAAATCCTATTTACAACTTTATTATTTAATGACAGGACGCGTTATTGGAGCCTGCCATGTTGGTATTACAAAAGTGATGATTCTGGGCCAGTTAACCTGAACCACTGATAACATCATATACATTTCCATAAGTTGGTTAAAGAGAACATCCCACAAAACGCAAGTCCCTGTTAATGTTACAAAAAAATTATTTTGATATGTTGATCAGGAAAGGAGAAACTGTATTTGGTAATTTTATGCAGGGTGTCCCCAAAGTCACAACGCGATTTCAATAGGCCTTAAGCAGCATTTTTGGTCATACTCCATTGACCATAGAAAACTTTCATATTCCACTAACATATTCCAGTGAGTACAGGGCGTTTATAAATCCTATTTACAACTTTATTATTTAATGACAGGAGCATAGCTGCGATGTTGGTATCACAAAAGTGAGGATTCTGGGCCAGTTAACCCGAACCGCTAAATTAAATTAAATCGCTATTCATTCGTTTTCCATCATGCAGTTGAGCACGATATCTTCTGGGGCGGAAAATAAAAATCCAGCGTGAATGCCCCCACCTTTCTTGTCTTTCCAAAATGATTTTTTTTCGTGCGGTCTGCACTTCCTCGATTTAACTCTTACATAAAAATAACAAAAAAAAAAAAAAATAAAAAAAAAAAAAAAAAAAGTCTGAATATCCAGAATCCTGGCAACTGACCATCTGTGATTCTGGACCGTTCTTTGAAAATGGACGAATGCAATTGGCGCTAAGCTAAGCAAGCCTAAAGCTGCTTTCAAGCTTGATGGAAAGTGAGGGGTTTTGATGAGGACGCCAACGGAAGTGCGCCAGAAAGAGCTTTAGCCTACACTCGGACGCTTAGGCGTAAGACCCTTCCTTCTTTTTGCCAAATGGAATTGCACGCACGTAGGAGAGTGGATGGACATAACGCTGCTTGTTTTTTGTCCATCACGCTCTATATGGATGTTCGGTCCAGTTTGCTTTGGCGTTTTTTCTCTCCCCCAACCATCATTTTTACACCGAGTAGCCCCTAGCAAATAGCACGTGATGGCGTCCGGTGATGAGCAGGACACGGTTATTTTGTAACGAGAAACGCCTTTCTTCTTACGTGTTGAAATGATGTACAGACTTCAAATAGCCCCTCTATCTTTCCCTCCTGGTTTTTTATTTCAAATATATCATCGAATGCAGCCGTGTCCCTTTTTGTGTACTTAGTGTAGTTCATTTATTGATTCTCGGGCCCATGCCAGCTTCCCTTATTGATTTCGCTAGCCAAAGGACATCAGCATCCTCTTTCTATAAATGATATTTATACACCCGCCAATATCTCGCTGGGAAACCGGCTTTTAAATCAGATACTTATCCGAGGAAATAGTTTTGTTTTCGAGGTTTTCCAGTGAAAACTTTTCGGCCGGAGTGACCGAGTGCGAAAATGAATTTTTTGGAAATGGCAGAAGAGCTTGTTTATTTCATGTTTTTGGTCCTATTGGATGTAGGGTATGTTAATGGTATGTGTTGGATTTATCTATCTGGGATCGAAGCAGTGGTACTGTGGAAAAAGTAATGTTAATTTCACAACATATGTGCTTGTCGACCAATCCCATCTCTGACATTGGCACTTTGCGCATCTTGCTTGAAGCTCAATTTTTTGTCATAAGTCTGTTGCAGTCTGTTGCAGTTTGTTGTAATTTTCTGAAAATAAATTGAATTAACGAATGCCAGCGAGGCCCAGATTTTAAAAGCTGCACGCGTACGATTGAAGACTTAATGTAAT
This sequence comes from Cylindroiulus punctatus, assembly GCA_034695085.1. NCBI lineage: Eukaryota > Metazoa > Arthropoda > Diplopoda > Julida > Julidae > Cylindroiulus > Cylindroiulus punctatus. The sequence continues at coordinate 30,675 of JAQFYZ010000523.1, read as the reverse complement.
TAGTACATGTATATTCATCTTAAAGTTGAGCTGGCAATTATTCTGGTGCAATTAGATTGCCATGTTTATGTAATAAGAACGAACCAATTTTTAAGATGTTGCTTCAAGATGGAGGTCATTCGCATTGTATGAATCTATACTGTATGTAACATACTTGTATGATCTCCAATGGTCTATTTATTTACGGCAAATGAATTAAAATTATGCCACATATTACACAATTTATGGCGTTTAATATCAGGTGTGGTACTTTGAAGCTGATCGAATGGGCTATTGCCTCACTAAAACAACTTTAATCTGCAACTTAGTGCGTACCATTATAAATACTAGTTATAAATATTCCATACTTATCTGAATGAATTTTAATCAAGCTGCATAATTCAAGTGTGGTAGCTGTTTATCATTTAACTTCATATTCAAGTTTATGCAAAGTTATCTTTACCTGATGTATATGTAGATGTATAATGCCAATCTGTAAAATTTAACTACTATGCCATACCATACTTGCCTTGAAATATGTAACACTTAAATCCATATACACTGTAGGTCCATCTGTGGCCATTTTTCCCCATCCAGGTTACACAAGACAGTTTTAGAATTGGGCGTCAGGGTGATATGCTAAAAGGGCGATAATTTATTGAACACTGCATAACATTTGATGGATTAATATTGAGTAATATAAAAAAATTAAAAACATGCTGATGAACCGCACCATGTTTCATCCTAAAAACGTCGTCAATTTATTCTCTTTCAATCCACGCCTAGCATATGCTCGGCAAACCCTGCCATTATACATATAATCAAATCAAATCTAACGGCATTTAATTTAATCATTTTAGTTGCTGGTAGCAAAAAGTGGGGGGATGAAATTCGCAGTGCCCCACTTCGCTTCGCGCCCTGAAAGGACCTATAAATCTATACGTCGCGTATAAAATTGAATATGGATACGCATTTAATGATTCAGTGGTCTTTATGGTATAAACTGAGATGTGATGAAGTCGAGAAAGGCGAGGGGAGAAGGGGAGGAATATTTAGATATAGGAAGATTGGGCCCCGGCCTTTTTTATTTGTGGGGGGCTTCGGTATGGATACTTATATGGAATGAAAATGATGATCGGATGTAAAAGCCCTAGGAGGCACAGACGACGATGATAGCGTTGAATAGCTGCAGCCGGAAAATAAGTGCCAGCGCCATGCCGAACATGTTTCAAATTAACCTTATGTCAACACCGAACATTTATCATCTCCGCATAAATTACTACGAGTCATCGCACAAGGCCAACTTTAGGCTCCCAAATCCATTCGGATCATCCTTCATTTCCATAATGCAGCCACGCACTGCTTGCGAGCCTATGATGGAATACTGTGCATGCCATCTGTGATAACATAGCGCAAAAGCGAGCGATTTTCAGTTGCAATTTATTTTTGTTCAAATGCTTTATTTCATATATGTGATAACCGAAAATTTTTTTTTTTGTTTATGCATGTTTGAAAACTGGCGTGAACTGACTGGTAGCAACTTGAATGATGTATTTTAATGTCTTACAGCAAGACAAAAATAGATCAGAAGTTAAAATATCGAGAGAAACTTGCTCCAGTGGGATAATGTATGCAGTTGTGGCGGAATTTAAGTTGAATTTTGGGGTGTTGGGATGTACCATGCTCCAGTATGGGCGCTGTGTTTTTTTCAGAATCAGTAGCTTTTTAGGAAAGTTACTTATTTTTCGCCATTAAGGGGATCTGGAATCGATGACAATTGTCTGATGGTTAAGGAGCAGCTATGCAGAAATTACATGTTTAGGTTAGATAAGAGGTTTAAATAAGATGACGTTCAATTGATGTCTTCCTTATATGTCAATAATATATGTCACATTTGAAAATGGGAACTATACTAAAGGTTATCCGAATTTTATTATAATTTCTGGTTGCAGGGTTAAAATGTTTTCATAGATCTACCGTAAATCGGCCAAAGCGATAGGTTAAGGCCAATTGAAAGTGATTTTTTGCAATTGAATTTTGATAATTTTGGACAGATATGATAATTTCAAATGGAAGTAAATGTTTTAATTCAAAGTTCATAGTGATAGTAAGTTCCTGTGCTATATAAAATTAAGACATTTCGTTTTTTAGAATTTTTCCATATTCTAGATCTCTCATATTCCCATTCTGACGGCAGGTGCTGCCATATATCTATCGCTCATAAAGCAAAATAAAAAGTCAAACATATTATCGTTTTTATTAATATCATATGCATTTTCACAAGTTGTCAAGAGCACATACCAAAAAACGCTAGTCCCTCTTAATGTTTACAAAAAAAATATTATTAATATGTTGATCAGGAAAGGAGAAATTGAGTTTCGCCATTTTGTGCAGGGTGTCCCCAAAATCACAACGCGCTTTCAAAGGGCCTTAAGAAATTGTTAAAAATCCCTAATCCACCAATGGAATTTCGTAGTTCGATTTTCGTCGAAACAAGTGCTGCATAAAATATCAGTTTTTCCGTTTTCATCGATCTGTGCGTTGTTGATCAACCGAGTTTAATTTTCTGGATTTGTCTAATACAGTGGCTGGCATTGGAAGAAGACATTCGGTAGGCATAGCGGGTCTCTGATGTATGTCCAAAGTAGCCTGAGACTGACCGGTGCATGCCCACCAGGACAAAACAGATGAGCTGTCAAAAGCCGGCTTTCCGATCATAATTAGGCAACCTCCGCCCCATTAATGATTAAGGCACTTGAGCTAAAGAGCGAGCGCAGAATAAGCACTCTGAATAAGTTACTTAGCGAGCGAATGCATGCCATGCACTGACCAAGGGTCATTTCTCATCAACCCCAAGTTCTCAGAGCAATGGAACGATTGCATGGGTTGAAAAATGCACGTGTGGTTTTGCGTTGATCGGTTACACACAATAACTTAAACCAGGTACATGTAAATGGGCTACACTGTACCTGATGCAGCTCCTCCACCTGGGACTCAATGGAAGGGATTTTCCCCTGACGGCTAGTAAGCTGGCAGTGATTGCCTCTCATAGGGGCAGCTAAATAAAGTTAATTAACCACACAAAAGATCAAAATAAATAAGTAAAATAAAAGACAGTAGATAGGTGTCATCCGTGTATACTGAACTAGTTGAGTTGAAATATACCTGTACATATCTTGTGAGCGAAATTTATAGCAGGGCTGCATTCTGCAAAAATGCACTGAACTCAGGACTTAGTTCAATAGCCAGTTTTTCTTGCTATATATAGTTTACGTCTCGAGCATAAATTCTGCTCAGAATTTATAAAAATTATATTTGGAAATGCATTGGATTATGCCCTGCTCCAAATGTGCATATGATGTGTATTTGGTTAATTCTACTTGTCTAGTGTAAAAGATTACATTTAGACTACTCCACTAGATAGGTGTCATCCGTGTATACTGAACAAGTTGAGTATATATTTTGTGAGCGAAATTTGGATCAGGGCTGATGTAAACATTTCTGCAAAAATGCATTGAACTCAGGGCTTAGTTCAATGGCCAGTTTTTCTTTGTATATATAGTTTACGTCTCGGGCATAAATTCTGACAGTCAGAATTTATAAAGAAATATTTGGAATTGCATTGTAATGGAAATGCCCTGCTCCAAATGTGCATGTAATGTGTATTTGGTTAACTCTACTTGTCTAGTGTAAAAGATTACAAACATTTCTGCAAAAATGCATTGAACTCAGGGCTTAGTTCAATGTCCATATTTTCGTTGTATATATAGTTTACGTCTCGGGCATAAATTCTGCTCAGAATTTATAAAAAAATATTTGGAAATGCATTGGATTATGCCTTGCTCCAAATGTGCATGTAATGTGTATTTGGTTAACTCTACTTGTCTGGTGTAAATACCTGTCGTATCTTTTTTGTTTCTATTTTGTAATTTTTATGGTTTTTGTGTGTTTATTTAGCTGCCCAACCGCTGGGCAAGCACTGCCAGCCTACGAGCCTCGTGGTGAAGCCTACTTTCTCATAGTGTCTATGGTTGAGCAGGGCATGCTCCACAGTACTGCCAAATATTTTGCAACATAATTGAAAAAAATTATAATAGTCTTCACGAGCTGCATAGTCAAATATGCAACTTGATCAAGTATATGAAGATGCTACTATGGACAACTGTCACAACTAGGACACTTTATATCAGCATGGCAAGTCTGTAGTGCTCGTTAATTCCATCTTGCACAACTGAAGTTGGTGTGGCTAATGCCTGGAATAAGCCCGAATAATTGTATTTGACCCGCGCGTAACTGCGCGATTCAATCTAACGTATAATTTATAACAGGATTTATTTCCCTTTTTAGTGTGGGGTCGTCACGTATGGATTTTCTAGGGGTTAGTGCTAAGGGTGGGCCGCGGTGCACTCTGGGACAGATATTGTATGGCGGAATTACCATTCTGCGCCTCCGAGTCTAATTAGGAAGCTGAACGTTAATGAGTTGCGTTGCAAATAATGTTATCTATGATTACAGAATTGATGAGAACTATTGTGCACCCTGCTTTTGAATTACTCCTTACTGAGGAGACAGTGAACCACCAAAGGGGGAGGAGGGTGGCCTGCAAGATCCGAGCAGAATGGTGCGCTATGACGGATCAGTCAGTGCTGCAGGACTATAGGGGAGAACGACGACAATATTTCAATTTTTATTTTTCAAAGGAGTTTCCAGGCTTTAGGAAGCTGGTGTTAATTAGTTTTCGGCTCTTTATAAGACATTATCCAGGCCATTGGTGAACCAGATTAATTCTCTTCATGAGCTTGCCTGACGCATCGTGGAAAGGACCACGACGGATCCGGACTGATTAATGTCGAAACATTGAAAAATAAAAAGTTTTAATTTTAAGAGAACAAAAGGAGAAGTCCCTGTTCGATATGTGCATGTAATACTAGTAATACCGAAACTAAACTGACAATGTAATTTCTGATGTTACTTCCCCTACAATGTAAACCATAAAGGTACAAATGCAGTTTTTGTGGGGTACAAATGTACATTTTCACCCCATATATCATATATGTACCCGAAGGGATGAAATGATTTAAATGTTTGTCTGTCAAGGTACAATATGAATGGGTACAAATGTAGGCTCTTATGTACCCCTAGGAACACATGTCAAGGGTACACATGCGATGATCATATGTACCCATAGGGTGTGTACATAGTTTCAAAACATGTGCACCCTTTAGGTTCAACATTTGTACTTTTTCTGTTTAGAGTGCAGGCAACGAGCAGTTAGGAGAAGCCCAGTTTCTGTAGTCTGTGCTGGAGCAGTTACAATACCAAAGTACACGTGGCATTGTACCAGTGGGACCCTAAGAGGTTCCGAATCCGGATTGACGTCTGAATGGCACAATAGGCCTAATAGTAATTGTCAAGCACATCCAATTGGTAATGTGTTCGTGTTTAGTTTAAGACATCTTCATTATTGTAATGTGAAGCATATGATAGGGTGTTTGGAAGCTCCCAAAATGTTATCATGGCAACTCTATATTTTGACTTGAAACAATTTGCCTATTTTGTCAGTGGGTTTCGTCCATCCTTGTTTCATGTTAAATTATATAGAATAGAGAATAGTTTGTCAAGTTTTTTTTAAATTTTTTTTATTTAAATGTGTACGTGAAACTCGTAGTAAACAAGCAAAAGCAGTGACTTCGCCCATATGGAATTTCAAAATATATGTAGATTTCAAACTATATGTAGTTGTAGACATAAATGTATTTCATAATGGATTGTAAATGCATTCCAAAATGCATTTATCATGGAGCTTTTTCTGAAAAATACATTTGCAATGTATTTAAAAATGCATTTGAAATACATTTCTTTTGCATGTGGGCGAGTCAGTGTACATGTATAGAGTGGATTTTGTTTCATGTTCAAATCGGTTTGTGAAGTTGAATTTGCTCATACATGATTAACATGTGCTGACTAGTACATTGTGAAGGATTTTTCACGCACCTCCACGTTTTCTGTCGGGAATTTGGATCGATATTTTCCCACCGCAACAACTGTTGCCTCCTCATAGGCTGCTGCGCACATAGGCTAGCTTTATATTAATATGATTTATATGATAAATATTATTTTCTTCGTAGCTAGTGGCTCATTGTGCAGCCAATCGATTGCCAAATGGGTAAGGAGGAGTCGCATTCAGCAAATCATAAGCGAAAATACATTTATGGGCCCTGAATTCTGCTGGGGCCCTTATCCCTTGCACGGTTTGCATGAGCAATACGTGAAAAGAAACGAAAAATAAAATTGCGGATGGAAAAATAAATATGAGCAAGTCATGTACACGTATTCCATGTATCGTTAGACCTGAAATTGACCACGAATGTATCCTGAGAATCATGATTTCGTTATGACTTATTCGCATACATGTCACTGGTTAACATACTTCTTGTATACCCATGTGTCAATACAATACATATACAGTAGACATAGGAATTTCCTCATATTGACAGAAATGGTCATCATATCAGATAAGTATATACATAAAGAGAACTGAACGTCAATGATTTTGAGTCCTGGTTAAAATAAAATTAATCACTATCATTATTTAAATTAGACCTGGGAGATTTATGTAATATGCTTTGACTGGTATCGGTCATGTCATTTTAACACATCTTGCATACGATCGTGTAGGACCATGTATGCAGCCATACTTGTTTATGGCTTTATCTAATGTTCATATGCATGGGGATTTTAATATAAGGATACTCTCATACATGACCATAAATGGTTCAGACATTCGCATTTATGGCATATATGCGACATTTATCTTCAGCCATTAATGGTGTTGTTCAATAGCGAAAGATTTTCAAAGCATCAATTGAGAAATAAATTCATCAACTGTAATATTAATAATAAACCACATACGTGTGCTTTAGGTTAGCCATTTAAGCCATGGCACATAACATGTCCATAGGTGCTTGTGCAGACATGGCTCGTTTCGTTATGAATTCTATTGGTATTTCAGTTTATCGATTCGGAAATCCTTTATGCGATTCCAACCACTGTCATGCAGACAGCATGCGTTTACACTTTCGATGATTTCTGCATTTTCTTTTTCCATTGGCCATTTCCATTGCTAAGGAAAATCGATTCAAGACTGACCACTCCATGTTATTATTGACCCAGCTGCCATCGGGGCTGGCTGCAATAATCGTCTCTTGAACTTTCATCTCCTTATCATTTCATCCTGACCTAACCACAACAGCCGTAGCGCCACCTAGCAACATGTAAAAGTGAATTTATATTATTGTAGTTTTGGCTGCATATAAAAGTGGAGGAGCGATGCCCATAAGAAAACTTTCCATGTAATGCAATTTTTTTTCATTTTCTTCATCACTCCCCCTAGGCAGCTAGAGCAACCAATCCCATTTTCTGGATTTCAAAATGTCGTCCATGCATGTTCCAGAAGTAGCCATTTTGGTATCGTATCCATATATCGCATACGTTTGACACCTTGGAACGCGTTTCCCAGTTCGGGTGTGAGTAAATAAAGAGCAATAGCCGGTCCACTGTGGACCATAATTCAAGTTGACCAAAGTAGACAGCGCAGCCTTAACTTATTCTTAAGTACCACTCTGGGAAAAAGTGTTGGGTCCACTCTTGATTAGCGAATAACTATTACTCGTTCTTTATAGCGAGGCCAGCGCGGGTCTAACTTCCCATCTAAATTCACCTAATGTACTTCTGGGCACTAAATTTTACTATAAGGTCACTTTGTTTTGCCATAATAACCTCTCAGTCGTAATGCCGTATAGATTTCTGGCCAACTGCGCTGTTTTCCATATAGATACAAGAGTCCACTACAGCAAATATGGTCTTTCGCACCATTAGCTTACATGTTTAATGTGACCATAGGGGCAGCCATTGTTAGTGGAGCGGAGATATGGCTGCTCTCCGTGCCAAGGGTCAATATTGCCCGCAACCCTCGTCCACCTCCCACTAAAGGCCTTCGTCTTCTCGAAGAAAAAACCAACCACTCGTCCACCACTAATATGGTGAGCTATCATATGGGGAGCACAAAGTGGTCCGGTTAGCCAACTGTAAGAAACTGCCGCACCATCAGCCATTTTATTGTTCCGTCTTGCCACTGGACATGCATGGATGAGAATTATTATCATGAAAGCAATAGCAAGGGGTTATAGTATTTGGAGTGTAAAGCTGCCATTTTGGGCTCGAAGCTACCCATATATTCAATAGGATGTTCTATCATGACTTAGGCGTTTATAGTGATTCTCAATACATGTACATGGAAACTCAATTCAACTCAATTCAATTGAACTCACAAAACATTTTTACGGTTAAGGAGTGATAAACATATGTCAGTTATTTCGAACATCTTTCCTTAAATCAACGAGCTTAAAAGATGTGAATCGGTTTTTTCGTCCTTCAATTAAGTCTTCAGATTTTGACAACGCATTTCGAGAACGTCGTTGGTGGTCGTTTTAAGGTTCAACTCCAGAACATGTTTTGCTCTGCCATATATAGACTACTAGAGGCACCCGTGCAACTTCGTTTGCATGCGGTTTGGAAGGTATATTGGTATTTGTCCATTAACGGAACTATACCTGTTATGTTAAGGTAGGTTAGGTTTGGTTAGGTTTTTTCGCGTTTCTACCTACCCTAACCTAACCTAACCTACCCTAACATAACAGGTATAGTTCCGTTAATGGACAAGTACCGATGTATTTACCCATCCCTCTGTTTAACCCCTTAGCGAGGGTAATACGGAAAAAACACTTTGTTATCAAGGCTCTTGGAACCTAAGGTACATACCAGCAAAATTTCAAAGGTGTAGCCCTAACGGTTTGGGAGATGTATTTACCCACCCCTCTGTTTAACCCCTTAGCGAGGGTAATACAGAAAAAAACACTTTGTTATCAAGGTCCTTGGAACCTAAGGTACATGCTAGCAAAATTTCAAGGGTGTAGCCCTAACGGTTCGGGAGATGTATTTACCCGCCCCTTTGTTTAACCCCTTCGCGGGGTAATACGAAAAAGACACTTTGTTAGCAAAGTTCTTGGCACATAATGAACTCGTGGAAAGGAACTCGTGAAGGTTGTAGCCCTAACGGTTTAGGAGATATAATTACCCCTCCTTTAAAACCCCTTGGTTTAGGAGATATAATTACCCCTCCTTTAAAAATCCTTTCTTAAATGGTGGTTTTGGCACCCATATAAAGTACATGAAAATTTCAAGGTGGGCTGGGCGTTGATTGTCTGTCTGTCAATCAGGTTGTCTTTTTATATATATAGATGAGAAAGTGGGCTTGTTTTAACTGCTCGTAGGCTGGCAGTGATTGCCTGGTGTTTGGGCAGCTAAATAAAATACATTTTTATGTCGTTTTTCTGTTAGACCATTCCAATATAAACTTGGCCATTTTGGCAATGGATATACATACAAAGTGGACAGGGCAGAATATTAATGGTAATGAGTGCATGCAGTGTCACTTTTATATTTCTTTCATTACCCGGCTTCTCCCTCGAATGTTTCTCTTGAGAATTTCGGTTTTATACAAAAACGTTCCTTTTTTTCTGCTATCTATCGCCATCGGTTCCATTTCAGTATGCAGCTGTATATAATAAAACGATGAACTACAGTCTCCACTTCCATCTCATCTATCTTAACATATATATAAAAGTGACCATTGTAACACCCCCCCCCCTTATATCGGCGCAGCAAACTGTTCAGAAAAATGTCGTTTCAAAGGCTGGTTTCGATCCCTCTCCTTCCACATTAACATCCTCAGCCCACCCCCAGCCCCCTACTTTAACACGTAACGGTACTTGGAATCGAAATTTAATAAAGCCAATATGGGGATAGCGTAGACAGAGGTCGAGTGCTTGGGCCACATTATGGGTCCTACGGGACGATTCCACGTAATACAGTCGAGATTGAACAGGCTTGATGGCAAATAATGTGGAAATATATATACAGTGCGGTGTTATACACTCCACCACTCTCTGCTTTTGATACGGCGCTTTAATCTTCCTTCCTTGTGTACAGCTGGAACGCTTCAATGGACCCAAATTATGAAAACTCTTCAAAAATCGACTTGGGCCCATACTAAAACTACCTGCACTTATTGAAAATCTTTGTCAAACTTTTGCATTTCATACACAGTACATGACGTAGAATCAACGTTTGGAATATACAGGGTGATTATAGTCCTTCCCTCGTTACTGAAATCATTAAAACTATTTAGTTACAAGGAATGTATGTTGGAAAAGGTTGAAGACATTTTTTTGGCATTTGCAGCCAAATACACATGCATTTGGTTCACAGGGAATGTCAGCAGGCGGCGCTGTAATCGTTAGTGTCGACGATGTCATCTACATAGGAAAACCCTCAAGATGGTCACTTGTATCATGAGGCACATCCTCGGATGATTTTCTACATAGCAAAAAACTCGTCTAAATTCAATTTGTTTTGCAATTGGGAAAAAATCCACACAACGTCATATCACGTTATCCCAGTACATTGTAAACCCTAAAGGTACAAATGCAGTTTTTGTGGGGTACAAATGTACATTTGCACCACATATCTCATATATGCACCCAAAGGGATGAAATGATAAATATAGACTCATATCATATCAAGGGTACACGTGCAAACAACATATGTACCCATTGGGTGTGTATATACATGTATTTTCAAAACATTTGTAACCTTAAGGTGCAACATTTGTGATTTTTCAGTTTAGAGTGTATGTGACGTCATATCTTCTAAATACGAGAAAACAATATGTGGTCATACACTGTATTTCTAAATAAATCAGTTCTTCGCGTTTTTGAAATATATGTAAACTCATGAAAAACGATTTCATTTTGGTCAAATGCTATATACGATGCTATACCGATATAGTGCCTTGTAAAAGCAATAACCATACCCGACATACCTGCAAATGCATAATATGTGCATGTACATATTTTCAGACCATATACAGCCAACCTTGTCATAATCTTAATAGCTACCATATACATGTACCTGTATACCTACCAGCCACCTATATACCATATACCATCAGCCAGGTCCTAGGGCATGTAGCCCATCCCATATTAATGTACATGTACTCCAGTTTTTTATAAGCATTCCTGGTCAGTTATTGGTCAAGTTTTTGCCCTTTATTTTTGTTGTGCTGCGAAGAAGTGCATGGTTATTGTGACGCATCTCCCCAGCTAATTATGATTGGTCAGATGAAAATGCTAGGGGTGGCTTTACTTCGTATAAAATATCCAATCTTAGCAAATAAAAACAAAGAGGGCTGGATAAAAACACGCAGGCCTGCAGCCATGGAGGTGCACTTGCATTGTTGTTTGAGTGATACCACCGTAGAAAATTATCCGCATTTTGCCGCGCATGCGTCCTGCGTTTCTTAATTGCTGACCAGTGCAGGCCCACTCTTTTCATATGACCGCCTTAACGTCTTTCTTGCACATGAAAGAAATCGGGTTGCAAATACTTAACTTATTTAATATGGAACACGAGACGTTAATTAAATATAGATTTGAATGTATTTGAGTGCGTTAGACGTCGGAGCGCTTGAAGGAAACCGACAATTTTGTACTTCTGTAAAGTATTTGGTTTGCAAGCCCAGGTATATTCTGCACGTTTGTAAAATTTTTGCTGGATCAATTCGCTATTGCCGTTAGATGCATTTAAAATCGATCAATATACATTGTATATCGGTACCAGTATGCAAACATGGACATGCCAATCGTTTCAGGAGCATTTAAAACGTTATTCTGAGCACACCCGGATATAAAAGTAAATGTTTACCATATATGACCTATGGTTACACTAGAAATGCATCGCAAATGAACCTGTATACAGTACCCTATGGTCATGTATGTTATAAACATATACGTTTATGGCCATACGATGTTTACTGTTTATACTGTGTAATTCCAAACGTCCAAATAAATCAATACCAGTATACATTCTAATATTTGGTCATCCATGCCCGTATTATGACATTCACATATTATACATTAGATGCGTATACATACCACATATACCCAATGCTAAAGTAATTGGTATATAGTTTGGTATACAGCGTATGTATTACTTGTATACAGTATTTCACAGATTTCATCTGTTACATATTGAAGAGAATTAACTTCGTGATTATTTTTGTTTTATTACTACTTTCATAAATGAATTGATTCTGGTTCACAAATATTTATTAATATAATCAGTTTGGTTATTTAAATGATAACTAGTACGGTATGGTACACAACTTTAGGTTTCAGACTAAATAATTGTTTTATTCAACAATTTCAACAGCTAATATTACTGTATGTCTAGGGGATATTAGGTTCCATAAATATTGTCATTTATATGGCATTATTATTAAGTCGTGCAGCACATTGCTATATTTGGTCATGTATACAGTATATGCAGCCATGCATGTATGACTTGAATGGCGATTTCAATGTAAAGAAATTGTAGTCTTCCATGGTCATGTATGGCATATATGGATAACACTATATATGGCCATATTTAAGTTTTCCAACCCGACCACAAATGCAACTAATAGCTATTGTGCAAATAGGCCCCACTGTAAATACAACTCCTATCAATAGTTTCAAACATTTTGAGCACAAATTCTGAATTTCTGTCATGAATTCTATATAAAAACTGCAACAAAGGGTCGCAGCGTGCATTAAATTGTGCACAGTTCTCTGGCACTCAATGGATACCATTTCCAAGCTTTGGCAACTGCTGTTTATTACCATATTTCTGGCTCGGATATGCGCATGCAAGCGGGGGCCTCTAGCTGTTTGTTCAACTCATTATCATCCAATGGAGTGTAATTCCCATGTTTTAGTGTACGTCATTTGTCAAAGCTGTATTTACATTGTAAATATTTAATTGGCATTCACATTAACTAGGCTGATGCTGCATGATGATGAGGATCATGATGATGATGACTATGCTCGCACGCTCCATTCCATACTCCCAGGTGCCCTTCCGCTTTCTCGCTAAGCTCCATTATGTATCATCGCAGATATTGCATATACAGACTTTTGTATAAATCCAATGGCGCTGTCACAAATGAAAATAAGTTTGCCGTCAAACATTTATAAAAGAGATTCGTTTTCTACGCTACACTGTTTCGTATTAATACAGCGCTTGTTTACCCGTCCTATTTGTGCGATGAGAGGTGCATCATGGAAAATTGATCCAAAATGAAAGCATTGCCATCTATAACTGAATAATTAAGCTGATAAACAGAAAACTTATATTTGTCTCGGCTTCGCGGAGCAACGCACGAGTTTATGCCATCTCGAATCCCATTAGAGAGAACCCATTTACAATTTTCGTCATGCAATATTTAAGACTTATTTCCCCTAAAATGCTATTATGCAAGAACTTGGGGGTTGATGGGGAAATCAAATAAACCCGGTGGGATGATGCGCGTGACAAGCAGCGCCATCAGTCTGAGATTTATTTCTGAAATTGCACAAGCCACAGGGCTTGTAAATCACCAGAAAGTGATTTTTTGCAATGGAATTTCGATAATTTTGGACAGATGATAATTTCAAATGAAACTAAATGTTTTAATTCAAAGTTTATATTGATTGTAAGTTCCTGCGCTATATAAAATGAAAAGACATTTCGTTTTTAGAATTTTTCCAGATATTCTTTATTTTGCCAACGAAAGTAAATCTCTTATATTCCTATTCAGACGGCAGGTGCTGCCATCTATCGCCCATAAAGCAAAATAGAAGGTCAAACATAGAATTATCGTTTTTATTAATATCATATACATTTTCCTAAGTTGTCTAAGAGCACATCCCATAAAACGCATGTCCCTGTTAATGTTTGCAAAAACTTATTTTAACATGTTGATCAGAAAAGGAGAAATTGTGTTTGTTAATTTTATGCAGGGTGTCCCCAAAGTCACAACGCACTTTCATTGGGCCTTAAGCGAGTTACATTTTATCTGATTCGATAATTTAAGTAATATATACATATGATTAGCTGATGATTTACCGGGGACATTCTGTATTAATTAACCTAACTAAAAGTGTGCTGCTTTTGCTGAATTTTTGTTGAAAAGTTACTAAATTCTTCTATGCATTTTCTTTTTTCTCACACAGTACAGTGCATTGTTAAGATCAAGCTGGCGTTTGTTTTGAAATAACTTGGCTATGTTTACTAACAACTCTTCTCCCTTAATACTCAGGCACGTTTAGAAACACAATGTTACGTTGACTATCAAACAGACGAAATGTTTAAAATAGCGTGGTATGCTTGTATAATTTTTCAATACTTTGACTTCATAATTCAAGGTTTGAAATCCTTCATACGCTTGCAGTTTTACTGCAGTTGAAATTCACAAGTATTTAAATATGTAATTTTAAATCCATATCAATTTTAGTTAATTTACCTCATGGTGATACTTAACTGAATGCGCGCCACCTGGAGAAAAAAATTAGCAATATTTGCCTCAATCGCTTTCCACGCCCTAGCAGTCATTTAAGGGCTGTACGTATTACTTACGTATAAACTTAAAAAAATGTTCCAACTTTGTGGTTGTCTTATAATCAATAAAGGCATCGATTCCCACACGCGTGGTATACACGCAGACGCCAATCTCGATCTGGTTGTAATTTAAGCGATTTCCGAAAGGATTTAATCATGGTGAATAATGGGACATGCTAAATTATTGTTATTAGTGTTTCTAAAACTGGGATTTACTTTGCATTTAAAACCTGCCGACCTTAATTCGAATCAAACTGCTTCTAATTAACTTCGAGTTAGTCCCATTTTATAGGAGAAATTTTTTTCTTAGGGCATTTTTATTTTAATTGCTAATCTCATTAAGTCTTCTGGTCTTTTTCTTGCCGGAGATGATATTAAAATAAGCAAATTAGAGGTGGGACTCGAATGGAAAGAGACGTTTTAAGAGCTTACTAACATATCCCGAAGCTGACGAATCGTTAATTTTTACGACTCTGTTCAAACTTGAACAGTCGAAAGTTGGTGAACAGCAGTTGGATCTCAGCTTATCCAATATGATCCTGGATGTAGGAACTTTGATAGAGACCTCCTTTCTTGTGCATTTCTTGCACTTCGATGGTTTAACGCACAATGTCAGCTTTTCAAAGTGTTCAGAATTAAACATTTTTTGTTTCCTGTTCAGATAAAACCACCAGTGTTCCAAGAAATATTGCTATATGTTAATGTGGCCTTTTTGTTGAGTATTATAATTATATACAGTCGACTCTCGTTATAAACGAACGCTAAATGGATGTGAAATTCGTTCCTTATATCGAGGTTCCTTATATGAGCATTCCTTATACTGAAGGGCTGATGAAAGTTTTGGCATTTTGACCGGGAACAGCCACTCTGTTCGTTATATCGAGGTTCCTTATAACGAGAATCGACTGTATATAGCTTCGATTGTTTTGTTTTCAATAAAACGTACAATTGCTGCAGATGACTGTGTGCAGTAAGGCTTTGCACCAACCAGTGATTATACTAAATGTACATGTAGAAATTTTGAATATCTCAAGTAGCTCTAATCTATTTCCCCACAGCTGGACATACGATATGTTGTTTTAAACCTTCGACTTAGACCTGACAACGCCATGTGTTATCCCCTGATTTGGAAAATTGTGAACTGTTTCATAACTTGACATGAAATACAAGTTTGAAAGTAATGTCCATAGTTGGCTTTGAAATATTTTATTAAATGCTTTGATGATGACCCTCCTCATCTTGGGAACTAAGACGAGGATTGATAAAGCTGATCCACTTAAAGAGGTTGGGATATGTGCATCAAGGAAATTCAGCATCTGGTTTTGACTTATCCCTCCCCCACCCCTTTCTCCTCCCAACCCTCCATCCCCCACTCATCTTGCATTTGCTTCTATGCTTCTTTATCTCATACATGAATCCTCCTCTGAATCTATTTCATCATCAAAACGAGGATGCTGATGATGATGATGGTGCTGGTGATGCCTATTTTAGCAGAAATCAAGTTTTGCTGAACGACTCGTCGTTAAGAGCACGCAGTTGGCATTTCTCTCACGAAGACACACACGGAGCAATAATTAGTACAGAAGCTAATTAATCCATCCAATGACTCCTGTTCTACCCTGAGAAACCATTTCTATTACTTTCATTTAACGACTCTAATGTTCCTAGATGTTTGATGAGCCCTTACTTTCGAGGGAATAAACTTATATTTCGCCATCTCTCGCTATATTCGACATCCCCCAAAGCTCAGCTTCTTGGCCCCTCTCAGAAGACTGCCAGCCAATTAAATATAGAAATTGGAAACTAGGAGGAATTAATGCTTAAGAGTAAGGGGAAATTCGCCGTTCAACTCGGAAAGCACTTAATTCAATCCATATTTAATTTCAAATTACGATCAAGTTGTGAGGCAGCCTGCGCCAAAAATGGCAAACTTAAAATATGGTGGAACCTATGTGTGGAAATAATTTGCACGTGGGTAACATTAAATGATAGTGAAACCAACGTACTACATGTAATGCATATATGAATGTAAGCTTTAAACGTGTTTCTAATATGAAAGGCGTGCCCATATTTCGGGAAATGTGCACCTTTCAGACATGTAAACTATGCGACATGTGAATTTTTTTATCAAAATAGCAAAACATGTCCACTTTTGAAAATGTGCACACGATGTATATTTTATTTAGCTGCACCGAACAGAAATTAAGTTCGGGGTTTCCTTCTGCATTCTTGTGAACGTGTGCAATTCATGTTACATGTGCTATATTATCTGCATGTTACATGCAGTTGCACATTTTTACTATTATTTTAATAATGATGCATTCAGGATTAGGAATGTGGGCTTCTCCTAACGGCTCGTAGGCTGACAGTGTTTGCCTGATGGTTATGGGGCAGCTAAATAAGTACATCTTTTGTTTATTTAGGTTAGTTTAAGCACACGGAAATAAAATGAGAAAAAGAATGAATTTCGACAACTAGGGCAGGTGTCATCAGTGTATATTAGAGTTAGACAAATACACGTAGATCCAAAAATAACTAGAAAGAATCAAAAACTGAACCCAAGTTTTACAATTAAATTTGCTAATTTTTTAAATATTGGTTGTATAAGAAATATTGGAAGGTTTGAAAATTTACAAAAACAACAATGCCCATCCTGGTCGACGAATCATTGTGCAGCAAAGAAAGGCAAACGAAAATACAAACCTCATAATTTATTAAATATTGACGGATTTATTAAAATTTAATTTTATTTTTTAATCGTAGAATTTTCCTTCGACCTCAATCGTACACATGGTAAATGTGAGCCCTCTTCGCAGAAATAAAATTTAAAATTCCTCTTTGACTGCGTTGCATGCATGAGTGGCTTCAGTTTTCCGACAAATTATATATCATGATGTAAACATGATTACAGATGGTAAGATGGTGCGTCTACGTCTGGCATGCATCGTCTAAGCCCCCAATTTTCTTCTCTGGCAGCCATTCTGCGGTATAAATTCATCACCCTGTGTTTACTGCCATCAATAATAGGTCGGATCTATAAGGAGGTTGTAAGAGGAATAATTATGTTGGGAGGATGTGACAATCAAGCCCAGGCTCCCATCAGTATATGCTGTATATGATGGTTGTTGTGGTTCGGGCATTTTCATTATTAATTGCACTACTTAATGATTTTCCTATAATTTATCTCGCTGCACAAGTACTGCATTTGTCATTTACGTATGCCTTGTCTTAATCGATGAAACCACTAGTTAATAAAGATCTTATATGCGTGAGCGTATATTGCACCAAATGCAGCGCTCCATCGAAGGAAATACAAGGGATGAAGTGATTCATTATTCAGCCAAAATGCTAAGTTTCCAAAACGAGGATGTTTCCATCAGTTTCCAGCTTTTTCTCTTAAATGACGTGTCTTTAGTCATAAAATATATAGCCCATTCATTATCCAGAATTCTAATTGGCTCGCTGCTTGATGAGGAAACGGTTTACATTTTGACTTGAACATATCATATAAAGTGTAGTGAAAAAAGGGAAGAAAATAATTTCTATTAATGAAATGATGGAGAAAAATTTGCCTTATTTACCAAAGAAAAATGTTATGCATTATGATTAATATAATGTACTGTTTGACGACAGCAAAAATACTTCAGCAGCTCGATTTTTATTTTTGTGAAGGAAGTGATATGTGCAATTTGGTCGATATATTCACATTTATTTCGTATTAAAAAAGTTTAACTACCATTGAGGAAAACCTCTATATGGGTTATACTTGTGTAATGACATATACATGTACCATATTTGGTTGTGCCAGAAATGGTTCTCAAATAGACCTGTACATTCGCAAATGAATACACGTACATGTGTATGGTCATTTTAGCCTTTGCATATCCATATAAGTACTAATCCAGTCATACATATTGTACATGTTTATCCTCAATCCATATTGGAATGTCCACATTTTCAGATATTTTGGTACGGTGTACAGGTCTCTGTGTGATGACATTTTACCATTCCATAATTTTCATATAATAAATGTTACCTCTATCGACTTATTTGATATCAGATGCCTGGCTGACTGAAGTCACATGATACATTTCTATGTGTGACCACAGGACTGTATGCAACCATATATGGTTTTATTTAATGTTCCCATGCATGTATATGGTCTTATGCATGGTCATTAATGCATCATGAATGGTCATATGTGGCATATAATTAACACCATGTGTGGTTATATTAATTTTTCATAGTATTCATAACCAGTAGTGAATGTTAAATTGATAGTCAAATGCGAACCGATCTCGAATGATCGTATTATATGTCAATGTCGTGGTAATATAATATTTCAAATCACTTAAAGAAAAGTCAAATTACACTTTGATTAACGCAACGTGTTTCTTGAATTTTGTCATCGTCCCCTTTTTCGCATCCATCCCCATGGCCCACTAGTAGAAATGCCCTCAATTCCCCTTCTCATATTATCCATCCATCTCTTGTTCTTCGTTCATTCCCAATCCGAAATCCTTTTGATGAATCAGGAATAAAGTAATTCAACTTGGTCGAATCATTCTATCGTTCATCGACAAAACAGATTAGGAGTTAATCCCCTTTTCGCTTCTTTTCCTTTTTAATTGATACGGAAAATGTCAAGTGAAGTTTTCGACACATTTATAAAATCTTCATTTGGCTGATAACAGATTTAAAATTTCCCACCCGTGATTATATGCACATTAGATGGATGCAGTTTCAAATGACATTGAGTTTGAGCGATTGCCAGAATGGAGCACTGGTAAGGATTTGTAGTGGCACGATTGCAACTTGATAATATAAGTAAAACACTTATAATTCAATTACACATTTGTCTCATTATGTTAGTTTCAGAAGCTCCCTAGATTCTTTGCAATTTTGGTTTACTAGTTTAATTATCTGTGTTGTTTCATGGTATACATGCATTGTATAGGTACCTGCATGTGAGAGCAACATTTTAGGTGAAATGCCATGACAAATATCTGCATTACATTGCATAATATCGTATATTTACACTTTATTTCAATTTTTTTAGTCTAGGAAAGTCATTTTTGCTCATAATACAGGATGATAATGAAGTCCACTTTCATTACAGAAAATAAATTAAAAACCTGCTAGATGCAATGACCAAATTTTGGGAAACTCTGGGAAAGGTTTGGTACTCAGGAAGTGCCAGTAGGTGATACTGTAATCGCCGTTTAAGGATAACAGTACTTTTACATTTTTGTAATAATAGTTGTCCTTTACTGTACGATAACCCTTGTGTATTTTAATAACATGAATTTCAAACCATTTGTCCTATGGCTTCTGATTGGAACCCTAACAAAACGTATACTATTATACGAAGCTCGTGGATTGCTATAAGTCTTCTATAATTCAAATATAATTGGAAAAAATTGATTTCTTTATGCCAAATGTTTATCCCCATAACAACCCACAACATGCATGCCCCGTTGTGGTTTACAAAACCAACGCATGGGACATACATTACACTGGAAAAAGACCCTTTCCTATCAGTTTCTTTTATCCTCTAATTTGTATCCTGAAGATTCTATTCGAAACAGGAGTCTGCAGTATATGGGTGCTCGGTTGGTTGGGGTTTGCTTGAGTGGTTCCACTAAACTCGTTCACTTTTCAATCAAAGCAACATCTGCGTTGTGATAAAATAATCCTAACTGAGCGATCAGAGAGCTACAGTTAGACAGAAAATACCTTGTATTAAAGGATTTGCTCTTAATCCTCTTTCTTAAACTAAACTTTCTCCCATCGATGGAGATAAAATACATAAGTACCCCCTCTTGCATTTCGCCTTCCTACCAAACAAAATATATTCATGCATGGCCAATCAGCATTCAGCTAATCAGCCATTTTAATCTGCCTCTTATACGAGAAAATTAAAAAAAACTTGAGCGAAGGAGTTTAGTTTGAGAATTTCAATGACCGGAATTGTAATCCTTTCGTTTTGTAGGGGTTTGTCATGCGGTAGATTCCTTGTGCATGGTTACTATATAATTTTTTAAAATAGATGCTCAAGTTCCGCATTGACATATGCATACTTGTTTAACATTAAGGTAAAATTGATAGTGCACTATGTAAAACTGGTTGGCACTTTGAGATGCATAATAAAGGGTGGTTCACAATGGTGTTATCTCCCATCACCCAATCATCGCTAAAAAACGTTATGTAAAAAGTGAAAATGGCAGTGCAACGAGTCATGAACTGGGTGTTATCAGATTTAACCTTGATACGTTCCAACAAGGTCATTCAAAGTTGAGTAAGGAAGATTTGAAGCCGTACCACCGAACGATCTCGGAGCACGAGCAATGACTCAAGTATCGATTTGCGCTGATCTGATTGGGTAGAAACAGGTTTTGGAGTCTTTCTCGTTGCTCAAGTAAGGTAAAAAAGAATGGTGCACCGATTCAAAGCTTCGAAGCATTGCAGTGAAACCATTGTTGATGACATCAGCCGTTAACACACTGCACCTTAAGGCTCATCGATAGCGGTTTGAAAAGGCGGTGTGAGTTTGGGACACCCTGCATAAAATTTCCACCATGCAAAAAACCTTGAATACACGTTTGCTTTAACAAATAAATAAAAACGTCAAATGATGCTAAAGGTCACGCTTGTGTTTTTTGATGATGCAAGCGCGAATTTTTCTCATCTTGAATGAAGGGCGTAATTCGCGACTTAAAGGAACAAACATGCACAAAGTGGACGAAACATTCTACATGGTAGGAAAGAAATTTAACGTTTATTTATTTGTTAACCCGGGTGGAAAAAGTTAATAGGGCCATGTATGGAATCATATATATGGCTGGGACATGTATGATTATATCAGAAATTGGACATGTATGGCCATGTATGACCATATATGGCCATGTATGGAATCATATATGGCTGGGACATGTATGGTTATATCAGAAATTGGACATGTATAGCCATGTATGACCATATAGGTCCCTACATACATGTACGTTTATATGGCCATATATGACCCTACATAGTCATATATGGCCATATATGCATGTACACGCCCATGTAAGTCCACTGATTGAAGTTGTTGCTAAACTGACCTATGAGGAAATACTTATTTTCAAGGGCATTTTTTAAGTCAATGAACATGATTTTAACTACATAGCATTATTAATGGGAAGACACCATTGCATTCCTCCGAATTTATATGAAAACATTAAGTAATTATAAGCTGCAATAAATGTGCATCTTGATATTTTACCATAATATGACATTCTTACTATACTTTCATTCATCAAAATGTTATTATGGCATTCCAGACCCCATATACGGTCTTACATGTATATGTGATCATACATGGGCATATATGGCATTCAAGACCCCAAATATGGCCATATACATGGCCATACAAGGCACATACATGGGCATATATGGCATTCAAGACCCCAAATATGGCCATATACATGGCCATACATGGCACATACATGGGCATATATGACATATATAATCCCATACATGGCCCTATTACATTTTTCCTCCCGGGAAAGCAAACGTGTATTCAAGGTTTTTTGCATGGAGGACATTTTATGCAGGGTGTCCCCAAAGTCACACCGCTTTTTCAAAACGCTTTCGACGAGCCTATACCCAGTGTCACACACTGACTATAGCATTAACAGTTGCAATGCATTGCAAGACCATATGCAGTAGTTTTGCACTTAATTGATCAGTTCACTGACTCCGCATTGAAAATGTCAACCTAGTTGCTTGACCTATTCGGTCGCCCGCAGTATTTTTTCCCAGACGATTTGTATTTGAAATGCGGAAAATTGTTGGCTTCGAGCAGTTTCGTCGATATTTTTCCTATTTCTAATGCGAGTCCCAATAATTCTGCTGATCTGGTTGCGTGGCCATTTCATTTTAGATTCAATAATCGCCATCATCGTTCATGGATGTGTGAACAGTACCGTATGTTGTTGTCCAATTGCGCATCAAGTTTAAATCCATCCAGTGTGATTTTTGCCAAATGCCATATTAAGGCTATACTTAGGAGCCAATGAGAATTGCGCAGCTGTGTGCGAGTTAAGTAGCAGATATTTCCAAAAGGGAGAAAAGGTGAGTGATGCAGAAAAAAGCCCAATTGACCGCCACTGGACTGCGGATCAATACATGAATTATGATTCAGGAGATAATAATATGGTGGGGGCGACGACGATGAATTCGACTGAAATGACTCGAATTGACCTTTCATATTAAATAATTCACTCGGGTTAATTCAGCCATTTTCTACTTTTACCCATGACCGATTTATTGGTTAATCGATAATTTTGTTCGGATATGAAATGGCTATGCATGTAGTGCATGCAATGGCCGCTTGGTAAATGGACTTGGCTTGTCTGGTAATTTGAAGGCTAATACTCCAATTTAAGTCTCTCGTATATTATATTTATTAAAAAATAAAGATGAACTGACCCTGGTGTGAGCTGATATACAAAATGTTCATTCAGCCCTTTCCTCATCACAATTAATTTAAGAAAAAATTATTTATAAGAACCAAATTTCGAAGAAAGGTGGAATAACTACTAGTACTCCTTGTGAACCAAATTTATGAAATAAAAATTTAGGGAGTTTTTCTACCATTTTCCTGTTTCTGTACCATTCAAACTTTAAAAAAATTAATTGGTGTCATGACGACAAGCTATTAATTACCTTGTATAGCTAACTATGTTAAAACAAATGGTTAATCAATATTTACATTTGCTTACACAATGCCAGGAAATGCATAAGTCCTGTAATATTTGAAAATATAATTTCCATATGAATTTGTGATATGCCTTATTCACTATTTTTTAATTTCATGAAACAGGTCTAGCTGATATGATTGCTATGACAAATTCGTGGCATGTTTTTGAAAACACACTTCAAGGAATTTTCCATTTTATGTGAATGTCCACTCAACTCGTATATGCGAACAACTATTGTGTGCATGCATACAGTAGTTCTAAGGTCGTCATCACACTTAGGTCAGGAATTGAATTGATTTTGCGTATGCACGATTCAGATATTAAGATTTGACCCAACTGATTGACGTTGAGGAGCAGGGGTAACCAGCAGCTGTCACTTTTTTCAGTTGACTATTGCCTAACAGACCCCAAATTTATGAATAGTTTGTAAAACACTCGGGTGCTTTATAGTAGCTCGTTAACATATGCTAATCTTATTTTTGGACGTTCGGAATAATATTTGCAGGCTAAAATGCGCGTAAAATAAACTTTGCTGAATCGAGGGATTGAATGAAAGTCCCCTTTTTCACAGTGTATAAAAAGACAAAAAATTCAACGAGCCTGGATGGTTTCTTTGGCGCTGTAATAAGCCGCGAACTTGTCTATGGTATGTCACGTAGAGTGGGTCACGATGCTAAACGGATTAAACCCAAATGAAAACAAGCTTTAAGCCAGTGTCTGGATGTGACGCTGATGTGTTTTAACACCTGCCCCTCGTCATACATGTATGTCACTGCTATTGGAAATTGTGTGATAGACTCGGCATGTGGTGTCCAGCCAAATCGATTTTTAGTCTTTCTTCAAAGTGAAGAATAGTAATTTGCAGACATTTTTTGAATATGTGGACATGTTAAAACAATTTATTTTATTATAAAGGATGCGGTTGATGTTATTAAACGATTTAAACATTTCATTAAGGGCTTGCAGGGGTTCATTGCAATCAATTAAGGCCCATTGAAAGTGATTTTTTGCATTTGAATTTTGATAATTTTGGACTGATATGATAATTTCAAATCAAACAAAATGTTTTGATTTATAGTTTATATTGATAGTAAGTTCCTGTGCTATATGAAATAAAACGATATTTCGTTTTTAGAATTTTTCCAGATATTCTTTATTTTGTCAACGGTAGTAAATCTCTTATATTCCCATTCAGACGGCAGGTGCTGCCATCTATCGCCCATAAAGCAAAATAAGAGGTCAAACATAGAATTATCGTTTTTATTAATACCATATACACATTTCCATAAGTTGTCAAAGAGCACATCCCATAAAACGCAAGTTACTGTTAATGTTTACAAAACAATTATTTTAATATGTTGATCAGGAAAGGAGAAATTGTATTTGGTAATTTTATGCAGGGTGTCCCCAAAGTCATTGGCACTTTCAATGGGCCTTAACTGTAAAGTTATGGCATTAGGGGTTGGTTCTCTACATTTTTCAAAAATATTATGGCTTACTCTTTATTAGACGATTTGTTACGTGAACAAGCACACTTTTATGTGCTTGTTCGTTGCAAAACATTATCTTTTGTTACCGAAACTGACTGACCAGGCTTATGTACGAGGCTCCATTTTATAAATATCCCCAAAAAATGATATAGAACGATTTCAATCGGCTAGAAAGAATATTCCTCTTCCATTTCCACCCTTTTTATGTTGATGCTAAAAGCAATGTCAAGTTTTCATTTGGAGGTTATAAAATGTGCTACTTTAACATTTCTTGTGACAATCACGTTGAAAGCAATAGATATATTGAAATTATGCGTTCAGCGATTTAGGGTAGAAAAATGTTCATCGAGAACGCTGTTCCATGTGACGTTTTTCATCATTCACTGGAAAAATTCACCCCGAGAACCCATCCTATTTCCGACGAAGATAATGCAGTTTTCCGCAGTTATGTTACTTTTGCGCATTTTGGGGAAAAATTGAATTTGGTTTACCCTAGATTTGAAAGAATACGAGCGCAGTCTGAATGCATCCTAAGCTGTACATCAACTGAAATAGGGAGCCACGAAACGCATTACTCGAAAGCAGAAAGTTTAAAATACGGTTGAAGTTGGGATCCAAATTGAAAACTATAGGACACCAGAATGTAGATTTATACAGTGCGCCATAAAATAGCACACGTAACTACAAATGTGAAAAACTTGACTTATTTACTCTAGTTCTGTAGCTAGTATACATCCAACGAATTACTTGTTAATTATACTGGATGAAATTTGATTAAGGCCCATTGAAAGTGATTTTTGCAATTGAATTTTGATGATTTTGGACAGATATGATAATTTCAAATGAAACTAAATGTTCTAATTCAAAGTTTATATTGATGGTAAGTTCCTGTGCTATATAAAATTAAGACATTTCGTTTTTAGAATTTTTCCAAATTCTAGATATCTTATATTCCCATTCAGACGGCAAGTGCTGCCATCTATCGCTCATAAAGCAAAATAAAAAGTCAAACATAGAATTATCGTTTTTATTACTATCATATGCATTTCCACAAGTTGTCAAGAGCACATCTAATGAAACGCAAGTCCCTCTTAATGTTTACTAAAAAATATTTTAATACGTTGATCAGGAAAGGAGAAATTGTGGCTCGCCATTTTGTGCAGGGTGTCTCCAAAGTCACAACGCACTTTCGATGGGCCTTAAACAGAGCTTTATAAATTTGTTTGTATCAGCTCGCCAATTTTGATCATTTAAACATTGAATAGTACAAATTTCGATGCAAGGTCGGCCCCCTCGCTGATTTCTATAAAAGTTTCTTCTTTTAAATTAATCATTTTCATGCGGTTCGTAATTGAAATTGAAAGTTATTCCCACGGATTGCTTATATATATTATTCGGTGGAAGGTATGGTTGCACAAAAGATGCGCAGCCCAGATAATGATCGAAATGTTTCGGATTCTTTTATTTTGTTGTTGCCACTAAATCTCACTTAGATGCGAGGTGTGATTGTCCGTGATATTTCTCTTCGTTGTTGGCTTAGCTTGAAAAGCAACAATGAATTCCTCACTGGTTGCAACAAAGCGCTTTTTACTTCGCACTTTATTTAACATCAAATGAAGCGCTGAAAAACTACTGCATTGCACTTTTGCTCACTTTTAATTAGGCTCGGTTATCACTGCTAGGCCATCGAAAACAATAAAGAAAAGCTGGAAATATATGTTATTGAGCATTGCATATTTGTGGTATTTACGATGCCGCCTGCGTGTATACTAGCCAATAAGAAGAATACACCACAGTGTATCAAACTTCATATCAAATAAATTCAATATATGTTGCCATCAATGGTAATTTAGAGATTTGTACAGAGTGTGGATTAAGTTTTAATGTGTAGAGGGGAGAATGACATTTAGTTGCATGAATTTGATGCATTAAGTCATTGGGCCTTATCATTTTTTAAAAAAAATAATTCACAAATCAGTCAGTTAGTAACGAGTGACCTGTAGCATTTTACAGAAAAACAAGATCTACTGTTACTAATGCACTAAACTCTAAACGGAAAAAGTACAAATGCTTTGAAACTACTGCATATACAAACCCTATGGGTATTTGTACTGTATTTGTACTTTTACTGTTTACAGTGTAATTACATGCACATGCATTATACCTGTACATGTAATCTCAATTCTATATATAGGAAGTACTCTGCACATAAGCACTCTGCAATGTTTAAAATGTACGTGTGAATTATAAGCATGTTATGTATATGTTAGATGCATATATGTGTAAGCTTATATTCAATTAGAAGCAGCGCCAAATATGAATATTGATAATTGATCTGTCGACAAAATTAAGCTTGCATATTTATCCCTCATGGCAGATCGGTTATAATTTTAGTACGTACTGGTTGAATATGTACAAAATTGCTGAATATTCAGTAATTTTTATATTAAATTTGCAATTCGCCTGCAATTCATTTGCAAGAGTGAGTTTTTTCAAATAAAACTTGACTTCTGTTGTTTTGGGGTGTATCAAACTCGACCCGTGTATCACTGGTTTGGAATTTTTTCATTTTCAATTTGGGGAGATGAAAACGACTAGACTGTTTCGATCCATAGACTGACTTCGTCGCTATGCATAGGGCCCGTTGGGGAGATCGAAAACACTAGAATTTGATAACAAAAAAATTCGGTGTATGTGCCGCCTATCATCACCTTACTTCAACCAGTAATATCGTGGCGTGATAAATTGGTTTCGAGCATTAATCGCTTCTCTGTTGGGCTTATTTTTCAGTGTGCTTTTGCTCATCATCCATGTGCATGTAGGGCATGACATTTGACACTAATTAGACTTTTTTATCCCTCCTTTTATTCTTCATTTCGACCCAAACATTTTGACATTTTTTCACGGGGTAGCTGGGATGGGGAATGTGCAAGGGAGAAAAAATGCAGCGTAAATATATTTATTGGTGATAATGACTAGAAGGCTTGCATTCAAAAGTTATGTCATTTACGGTACGATGACCTTTCCAAAAGTATATTTCATGCTCACTATCGAAATTGTCATTGTCATTACTTGTACAACAATAAATTCATAATTGCATGCGAGGGTGGCTGTCAAATTTATAAGGTTGTGGTTGTCTTTTCACGTATTTATGGAGCTTTTTTCTGTTATTTGATTACCGAAAACATCACGGTTTCACCTTTATGCTTCCTCGGATCTCATCCGTAATTTAATACCTAAATCGAGCTATGATCACTCGATTTTTTCCTCTTTGCTCGAATTCCTGGGAGAATTTAAAGGAATTCCAAATGCACGAATTGCTCAAGATGGTTTCGGATGCAGCTAGAGGAGGAAAGAATAATTTGAGATTAAGCTTTCGTATTACTGTACCATCTGAAGACACCTTCACGTCGCAATTACAGTACAGGTGAAAACGGCGAAGGTCTGACCCAGCTGGAAGCTATACCTAATCTGGCTCTTATATTATTAAATTGAGTTTTTTATTGAACTTTTGAACAGTTTGTGAGGGCGGCCGCACACGTTGCAACTTTCCCTTTTTTCCCTTAGTCACACGCGCGGTACCAAAAAAATTACCATAGAAATCTTAGCATTTCCACCCTCCAAAATGTATCTCGCATTTCTATTGAAAATAATTACATTTCCAACTTTAGAAATGCAGATGTTAAAACTTAGTTTTATTTTATTGTAATTGCGAAGCCGAGGTTGTAGGCTTAATATACTTTTGAGATAGAAAGCAAATAAATGGCTACAGGCAATACGTGCAATCTGTCAGATGATGTAGCAAATAGGAACCTTGAGAAAAACCTACGAGATACATAAATCATACGTTTTTGTGCAGTTTTCTGTAAATGTAAGTTCCATGTTCTTTAACTGCGTCTGATGCCACACATCTTGTGTGACTCCCAGGTATGAAAACCTGAGCACATATGAGCATCACCTTATGGAAATTGATATTGCCCACTCAAACATTTCCATATGGAAAAGAAATGTAGCTCAATGTAGATTGAGACATAAATGTATTCCATAATGAATTGTACATTGCATTGTAAAATGTATTTATTGAGCATTTCATAATACATTCCATAAATTGCTCATATGGTATTGTGAAATGCATTGTGAAATATAATTTATAATGTGTTGTGTGTGTATTGTAGAATATATCGTGGATTACACTGGAAAATTTAAACCGTTAACATGACCACATAATTTCTAGATTTAGAATGGATTTGATTAATTCTTAAAATTCAATGTACTTTAGGATTGCATTTTTAATAATGTAATAAATTACAATAGCACACTGAATTTCATAAATCTGTATTGCTAAATGTATTGTGCAATGCATTAGTAAAATGCATTTCTGTTTACACTTAAACATGCATTTATCGTGTAGCTTTTTACAGCACATACATTTTACAATTTGCAAGGTATTTCGAAACGCATTTGAAATACATTTCTTTTGCATGTTGGATGTTAACGTGATTATTGTGATTGATTTGATATTTGTTCGAGAGTTATGGTGTACATTTGAGCAGAATTGAGCAGTTGATCTTAATTAAACTCTTTGGGACTAAGTAAATGCTTCTAAGTTTAATATTTTTGTTTGAGAAATTTGCTGAAATTTAGCCTCAAGAAACCCTGTCCGTTTTTCCTCCATTTTCTTTCCGACTGACTTTTCCTCGGTTTTCGTTTAATTGACTGGGCTTTGATCATCTTCGTTTTCATGGTGACTTTGCGTTTTATTTGAAATGTTTTGTCGGTGCTTTGTCGGCTACTATCAAATATATTTGAAATGGTAATTTGTTTTGTTAATGCCTTTACTCATAAAGGTAATAATCACAAGAGGTGTGGACTACATTTAAGATGTTCAATACAAATTTTGCATTAGATTGTTTACTTGACTTACCCTCTAGCAAACTCCTTGCACGACCGATCATTAGGGAGATAGATATTTTCCCCACTCAAATTTTCGAGTGGCTTTTCTTTCCCCCTTACCTCTATAACGTCTTATGTATTATACAACTTAAAATAATCAAATAAGTAGCACTCAAGCGCGTTTTCAAAGCAACCTTTACCAACCATTTGTACAAACGTTGATTTTTTTATTTATCATAGATACCTTTTTTATAAGTAGCAAAAACTTGTTTCTCTACTTCATTCATTGTAACCGTTGACATTCACCTTAAAACACTTTGATTTCATTTTATTTATTCGCTATACCGACCGTGATATCCATGAATCTGATCGATTGAAATAATGAAAAGTAAGTTTTAAGAATGTAATAGTACACTGTTTAAGCGCAACCTTTGACTCACCTGAAATAAAACTCAAGCAAGTTAGTCGCCGCAAATAGCATGTAAACAGATTAAAAGGCTTAGCTTGAGATGAGTATGAGACTTTCGTTTATTGTTTGCTGTAAATCTGAAACCTGATGCAACGGCGCTCCCTCAAACCCCAATCAGGTGCCATTGGGAAGGTGTGGTATATATAATATGTGGAAAATATGCTCTGTTGTACATTATCTGGTTTTAACAAACCCGATGCACAAACCAATATAGATTATACACCCTATGCAAACACCCCATGCTGCATTCGCTTTTTGAGGTGTCATGGTTCTAAAACTCTATGATAATTCCTTGTATTTAAGTAAAATAGAGGTGTGTAAAGTAGTTCTACAGTGTATATAAAACATACAGTTTTAAGGCCCATTGAAAGTGATTTTCGCAATTGAATTTTGATAATTTTGGACAGATATGATACTTTCAAATGAAACTAAATGTTTTAATTCAAAGTTTATATTGATAGTAAGTTCCTGTGCCGTATAAAATGAAAAGTCATTTCGTTTTTAGAATTTTTCCAGATATTCTTTATTTTGCCAACGACAGTAAATCTCTTATATTCCTATTCAGGCG
>JAQFYZ010000522.1:0-40210 GCA_034695085.1 Cylindroiulus punctatus | reverse complement strand
GTACAGAACGGTACGAATCTAATGGGTCGAAAATCAGCTCATTGTATTAATTAATTTGGCTTTTACAGCCAAAATAATTATTAAAAAAATTAAAAAATTGTGAAAATTGGCTTAAAAAAAGCCGAAATTGTTGAAAAAATGAGCACTTCTTATGGTAAAATATGAAAGTACAGAACGGTACGAATCTAAAGGGTCGAAAATCAGCTCTTTATATTAATTGGTTTGGCTTTTACAGCCAAAATAAACATTAAAGAAATCAAAAAATTGGGAAAATTGGCTAAAAAAAAGCCGAAATTGTTGAAAAAATGAGCACCGAAGCAGTACCATCAGTAGAATCTAAATTGTGTGTAAGCAGCCTGAAATTGAATACATTTAAAAAGACGTCAGAAATGTGTACCTGTGACCAGTCTGGAGTTGAAATGCAGTAAGCTTTCCTGAACTCGATTCTTCGAACATACATCGGCGTGCAATAAACAAATTCCTCCAGTGCAGAACAAGGCTAGAATTAATACCATGAACAGATTGAAATTTAATCCTATTAACAGCGTTTCGTTAGCAAATTAAATATTTCCATAAATAGTTACCAGCCAGTAGCATGAAAACGCCTGTAGTCACTACCCAGAAAAAATGTCAACTGATGAGCCAATTCTGGAAAATGGTAAGCTACTCGAAGTTCATTAAAAATAATAATTATGGCTAAATAAATCATTCGCGAGCAAATTTATTACAGTAACATTTTATTGTTGGGATAAAGGAAAAACAATCCCTGACTAGGGATTCTGTCACAACAATAACATTCAATATCAGATAATCGAACAGCCGCATGGAAATAACAGGCAAGTCTTTCAAATGCCAGCATTTGAAAAAGTTCACGATGTAGGCCAGTTACAAGAATGACAAACAGCTGAAAACAATAGTCACAAATGGCACGGGTGTACAATTTCGTTAGGCTAGTTCACATCAGTAAAACGTCGTTTTCAATGGTGATCATATTGATAACCCACAAAGAAATGAACTCCAAACCTATCCATAGCTTCCTGACCACTTGTTTTTTGAAATGCCATAACCAAACGAGAATGCAAATATAAAATCCTTCGATTTTTCGTCTTTTCTATGATTAAAACTACACCATTCAGAAACAGTTTTCATGTGTTCATGTGTTTTCAACAGTTAAGTTTCAGACACAATTCAAAGCTCTTTGAAAAAGCTTTTACCCGAAGATTTCACGAGAAAATAGCAGTCCCACAACATCACCTTTACAGCAAGCTTAGCAGCAGTTTTAGGCAAACTAAAAGCCAGTCACGTACAAGCAGTTAATAGAACACAAATTACAGCGCAGATTCAGATCGAGGGAAAAACGTCTACACCGTCAAACACCTCCATTGTATGGTCAGCTAATTGGACAAATACCAAAATTCTAAACTTGACACCGTATTCTTGCAAACATATTTGTGAGCCAGCAGCTTGTTCCCCGGAAGTAGCACTTTTGCTTTACAAATTTTGTTGTTCAAAGAAATGACAGAACAAAGTCATACTACAAATACCAAGTGGAATGTTTTCGGGTTTACAGTGAAGCGTCTTATTTCCAGCAGATGGCAAAAGTGCAGCTACTGTATATAGCCTGCAAATGCACAGTCAAAAGTGAGAACATATGCAACATGACTTGGCCGCAACCATTAAAATTAATGACATAGACAAAATGGATTATAATGTAGATTTGCGCATTTACGCCATTTGCTGTCTGAAAAACGCTTAGAACTTAACACAATCTGAAAACATAATGCAAGCATATGCAAATCCATTAATTCGAATTAGGCACACGTACTGCAGAGCCGCAGCAGTAATCACCGATCGGTGATAACTCAAGTTCTGGAATCTCGTATCAATCCCCCTAGAAATAGTTTGTGCAGCGTCAAGCAACTAATATTTGGTTAAATTTCGATGGGACTGTCTTATGAGCAAAAAAGTATCAAATTCTGATTGTTCGGATTGCTAATTCATCAAGTCATCTGAAAATCTTGATTCAAAAAAATAGCACGGGCACAATTATCACTTCAAGGCTTCGTGTCGATTCGAAGGTGTGACTATCGACAGGCATGCCACAGCCTAAGCCTTGAAACCGCTTCAATTTAGTTGCCGGACTTTTCAAAAAATATAATGAAATTCCAACCAGAGATTATGAAGTCTAAAGTTAAGGGCCCCCCGAATTGGCATGCCTTGCAATTTGTGTGCATGTTCATTCGTTCGGCATGCATTTTAGGTTAGCCTATCTGTCGACGCTCACTGATGTAACACGAATTAGCTCCACTTTTTACCATACACCACTTCATCGCCTGCAGATGATGTTTCTGTGGACGTTCGATCTGTCTAACATTTGTGAATGCACAGAGATGATGACAATAAAACAAAACTGACATCGCTGCATCGCCTGGCAAAATTGACACATTTCAGCAAGAGAAACTGCACCGGCAATTAAGTCAGTTTGACAACGGGATAATTCATTCATTAACAAAAACAACGATAACAACCGAATCGAACAATAACCAATTCACCTTAAATGCAGAAAGCTAAAATGTGAGAGATTAAACAACTGGAATCAATGCACCTCTCATCATTTTCCTTCCCGGTGTCAACAGCTGGGTTTAAGAAGACTGAATCATGATCGAAATAAACGCTGTTACTTGTATATTTCAGCAACGAGTTTGATAAGTCGACACATAACAGAGACTAAATTCCTGTCACCACATTACACACAGCATTGGCTGCTGCGAAAGGTGACATTGACTCGCAATCTTATGGCAATTTATCATTCATTAACCGGATAAATCCAAAATAATAGGGTTAAACAATTCTGGTGGTTGCATTTACTCCCACACTATTGGCTAGCTGTCTGCTAAATTTGACAGTGCAAACCAGCTGCACGAGACGTTTATCAGAAAAATTTTACACAATCCTGGATAATCAATGTTGTCCGAACAGGGATTGTGATGTTGTATGTAAGAATTTAAATCAAACGGATTGGACTCGAGAAGAAAAAAGCTGAGCATGAAGTGGTTGTTGTGGGATGACTGCAAACTGCTAATAATTGAATTCTAAGCCTTGCAGGAATACACGACACAGAGTATGGAATTTGAGAATCTATTTACTGCTACTTAAATGCTCATTCATTAATGACTTAAATGAAACATTTCATCCATCATCTACATATCCCAGAAATGAGAAAGTCAAGAAACAGAAATTGTGAGCCTAATATGTTCACTGCAGGCAAAACTAACATAACCATTTGATGGAGTATGGCTTACAGCAAAACTGAAATTCACAATTAAGAATTTATGATCCATTGTTAATCAATAGCCCACCTATATATAATAGGCATATACACCAGGCAAGAAATACCCATATGGGACTTATTCATTGGCTCCTGGCTGCATACTGGAGCTATTAGAGACCAGTTTCCTGAAACTGTTTTCACAAACTCTCTAAATAAGAGATCCGCTCAGGTGAACAGACATTATATCAAGGGGGCTATGGTCAATAACATTATGAAAAATCCTTTCAACGGATTGAGATTTACTTCAGAAATTGCCAAAATATGCAATATAAGGTGTACGTTCTCGAAACAATCGCCGAAAGTAACCAGTAAATTAAGCTCAAATGGATTTTCAATGATGAACTGCTGACGGACATTACATTTTGTCATAGAGAACATGACAAAATCAGTTTAGTTATAAGCAAGCTTATGAACTTAGCTGAGAAATTCTCACATTCTGCATGTATACCAGCACATGTACATACAACGTCTGCTGTTCAATTCTGTTTGGCTCGAAATATCAACAGCGCAACATAAAACGAAACAAATTAGGCTTTCCAGCTTCCTTCAAACAATGCACTGGAAGATGTTTGATTGGCTTCCATGGGCGCATACCAGCATGCACATCCCGCCCATACTCTTTTAAATGCGTTGCCACTTTGTACTTTAGAAACATACGTGATATCAAAGCCACCTTCACGACATATGTCAGAACTCTCCCATTCCCCTTTTTACCAAAGACAGACAGGAGTTTCGAACGCAGCGGCCCAATCCTACTCGGAAGATAGCGGTGGTATTGCAACAGCCTGTGGCACAAGTTGATCTACCAGCGATCTGGCCTCTGCGCTTCTAGCGGCCATGCATCGGAACCACGGATGTGTGAGGATGTCGTCAGCATCTAGCCTTTCACTCGGGTTTTGCCTCAGAATGTTGCGAATGAGACACTTGGCTTTGGAGGAGATTGTGTCCGGGAGCGAATAGTGTCCTCCTCGGATCTTGTTAAACAGCGTGTTGTGTTCTGCATCGTGGAAAGGGTACCTTCCTAGCAGCATGGCATACAGCATGACTCCCATGCTCCAGACGTCGGCGGCTTTGCCAGAATAGCCACCGTTGGTCGTGAGAATTTCTGGACTGACATACGCCGGACAACCATGTTTATCATCAAGCGTGTCGTCATCATTAATAATCATCGCGTCCTCCAATGTTTCCAACTTTAACTGCGTTCTAAAAGATGGAAAAACAAATATTAACACGCTGATGAAGGCTGGCGTTGAAAAT
The DNA here is from genome assembly GCA_034695085.1 of Cylindroiulus punctatus. NCBI lineage: Eukaryota > Metazoa > Arthropoda > Diplopoda > Julida > Julidae > Cylindroiulus > Cylindroiulus punctatus. The sequence goes on along the minus strand of JAQFYZ010000522.1, from coordinate 35,622 downwards.
TACTCATACACTTCATCTGTCAATGTTAACGTTAAAAAGGGTAAAGCGTTTTTCAGTCATTTTTAGTTTTTATTTGTCAATGAGTTGGTACAGTTTTCTATCACATGCAATTTTGCGTGCATGTCCACTGGTTTATATCGCCACATTAAATTTCATGCACAGTGCTAATTAATTAACAATACATGGACATTATTTATACGAGCAATTAGCCAAATTTTTCAAGGAATTTGACTGTAATCATTAAAATACTCATTTTGCATTCTTACAAATGATAATACATGTACAGTGTACGTGTCGACCTGTCAATAATTTCTGATGATTAAGAAACACGAAAAAGGATCACAAAAACAAAAACAAAAATGTGAATCAAAGTTGCCCTGAATGACTAACGTGCATTTGAAACTTGAAAACACCAGTATGTCAATCCTTGTAAGAATTTTTTGCACCATCCTTTTTAAATAACCATGCATAATGTGAAGGTAGTGGTAACAGTAAGTCATCGTGCAATTTCACAGACTGGAGCGCTATTAGGAGAGCATTCTGAATTTTATCATTACACAAGAGCTGTTAAGGACCCCCTTAGCATTTGAAACCTGGAAAGTTAACAAACCTTTGAGGATCCTTGAAAACAAATTTACGCAGTTTGAGATCTCGTAAGACAATTCTGTTCTCATGGCAGTGCTGCACGGCAGACACGACTTGGCGGAAAAGATTGGCTGCTTCTGTTTCTTTGAGCCTTCTGCGAGAACGGACGTAAGAATGGAGATCGCCAAAACTGCGTTCGAAGAACAAGTAAGTGTGGCGCTCGGCAACCAGCACTTCTACTATTTCGTTGATGTGCTCGTGCGAGTCCACTCTCAAGTGCGCTGCTAAGGTTTGCTGGTTTTCGTTATTTACAATCTGAAAAATACAAAAAATGACATATTAATATCGTTTCTGGAAATTCTGGCCTAAACATAAACTAAATTGAAAATCATCAGGCAATTCCAGCGACCATCTAGATGGGATTCACTTTCGTTTTGACAATATAGACCTGGCCGTGAGCAACACATGGTTAGGAAACTTGCCATTGAAATAGAAAAACAGAATATACAGTAGGCTCTATTTTGAATGCAAATGTTTTATTGCCACATAAAACACGCGTATCTAGTCGACTGAGCGTCATCAACACGAAACGTACAATCGAGCAAAAACATGTAAGTTAAACAACTGCCTGGATCCCCCTATGGTTACTAATGCGATAAAAACGCAACGGAGCAAATTGTGCAACTTCTGAAAGGTTTTATACATTTTGCTGTCTATTAAGTGCCACTGTTTGCACGAGTGATTACTGTTGGCGCATTATTTTATCGCTATTCGATAACATTTCCAAAATAACCGATTCTTATGCAAGCACATTACACAGATAAATGGCTAACTGCTGTTTTGACTCATTTTACCTATCACACACACTTTAAGAACTAATCACAAATTGCTATAAAAAGTACGCGACTATGTTACTTAGTCATACAGAAAAATTTTCAAAGTTTACTGCAACGTAAGGTGCATTCCTAGGTGCGTCGTTATGCCCAGAGAATAAACCACTATCCCGCGTTTTGTGTAAATTACCCACTTTCTTGATCATAACGCATGAAAAATCTAAAGAAAAAAATCCGGAATGCACTCCCAGTAAGGTGTAGCAGGTCATTGCAGGTGACATGCAAAAACCGGATGCGAAAGATGGGGGTGACTGTCTGGCCATGCAGGGCCTGGTCTGGCAGCTTCAACACTCACTGCACGTGCATCTCCATGGCAACAACCATCTCTACCCCAACCAAAGTCCATACTGAAGCAGGGTTTGGCTGAAGTGCAGCATAGGGGTATGGCACCAGTGTCGCCAGTCTGAATCCCCTTCCATGGAACCATTACTAGGGAGGGGCGCTTCAAGCAGGCTGCAAGGCCCGAATCAATTATTACAAAAACGACAAGAAAAGGGGCGAATGAATGTTGGGTGTCACCGACAACACCATTCGGCCCACCTCTACGTGCGAGATGAAAATAACAATGATTTCGACATCACGACTCGAGAGGGTCTCGCCAGAAACCAGACCAGAAACCAGCTTGAGAAACAGGCACCCCTGGGTGTCAGGGTGAATTTCCTGGGAGAAGTTATGCGGGCCTGCGAACAATTCACCAGCCCCACACAACTGAAACTAATTGAACAATCGCCTTTAACAGAATAAAAAAAAACGTGCCCCAGAGGGTCCCCACCCCAGAAAGCACTAAACGGGGACTGTCCCCCCGACGCCAGAACCCGGATATCGAGCATTTCCCAAATATGGATCAGCCAATTTCGCCGTAAAAAAAAAGGCAGAAAACAAATAAGCTGCATGTAGGCTGCGCACGCGTGTTTACAATTAAAGTGGGCGGTTGCGACATCGCACTATCGTTTGGCGCACCGGGGCTGTTTCGCAACTGACGAAAAAATGCAGCGCTCAATTTTCCGGTTTCATCAACGTTTCGCAATCCCAACTTAGTTAGGAAGCGAGTCTCGTTCTTGGGAACGCCGAAATGCGGGCTGCAAAATTCACGATATTTGGGCTTCGGAGGGTAGCAGCTGAAGCGAGGTTGACGTCATGAATCGACCGAATATTTAATTAATAAAAAAAAATCACCTCTCCAGCAGGCTCCGACTTTCCAAGCGGTCAAGTCACTACAGTGTTCATACTCAAATTTACAAAATCATTTCCCTGACTTTCCCTGACTTATAAATCGTGTAGAAAAATTTTTTAAAACCTGCTCATGAGAAAAATATAATGTTTATTAACATCAACTTTTGGAAATGGTCAGCAGAAGTCTCAAAATAATTAATAAACATGTAAAATAATTATTTTTTGGGTATTTTTTTGGGATGGAATTTATTTTTCAATTTTATTTTGTTGAAAAAATTGTTATTTTCCCTGACTTTCCCTGATTTTACAGCAAAAACGCAGTTTTCCCTGACTATCCCTGACCATTTTGCTCTTCCCTGACACTCCCTGACTTTCCAGGTGCGTATGAACCCTGCACTGCAACTGCAGTAGTGTAGTTTTCAAATCCGAAAAATATGCCACGGATTTCCACCTTATTCAATGGCGATATTATTGGGGATGGGATTTATCGAATTCAAATAAGAAAACAAAACGACAATGCGAGAAGCAAAACGGTTGGAATCAGTTGCTGGTTGTGGGTGTATTTACAGTAAATGAACTGAAAAAGCAAAATTTAGGAACTGTAAACAATGAGTAGGGGCTAATCAAATTACATGGAACATGAAATAAGGCCTTATTTTTCAAAGTTTATCGGCAGTATGGGCCCGATAAAACTCATTTCCCAGCAGAAAGTTTACCACGCAATTTTATCTACGACATAAGCCTAGGCCTATCAACTGTTCTTGCACAACAGCAAATTGGAACAGACCATAACAGTCTACAGTATTCGTTTTCCATTTCCTCATTGCCCTTGATTTAACTACACGTACACTGTACTTCAAAGTAAGCGTTACATGTACATGTAACCCCCGAAAAGGGGATTAAAAGCAATTCAGTCACTGTCCGAGCGGCTAATTCCTATTTTAGTAGGTTAAAGGTTATCTGCAATCGTGTAAAATTTGAGTTTACCTGATGGTCCGCAACCACATGCAGTATCATTCAGGTATACTAAAACTAGTTACATGTACTGCATTTTTGCTATAATTGTCCTGGATTCAAAAGGTCCAGACATTTAAATGCAATTAACTTTGCAGCAAACAGCAATGCAAAAATGTGCCATAATCTACAGTACATAACGTAATGTACGCATATCTTCTTCAATTCATAGCCTCATGCACAGCAAATGCATTTTTATATATAGACGTGGCATTACAGTATATTCGATTGCAATTTCAGATGTCCTTTCAACCGATTATAGGAAATGAGCTGCTTTGGCACTTGTCCACACACATATACTGTATGCATGCGTTCATCCAAATGTAACAACGATTATATAGGCCTCTTCCAAACATTTCGCCATCAACTGGTGCAAACGTTACATCAGAAGATATTAAGTGCCGTCTTCCAGAAAAATAATTGCGCCTTGTTTTCTTGGATAAATGCCACGCACATCCTTTACTGTCAAGCATTTAAAAAATTACGAGTCCAGGAAGAGAATTAGTCGGTTTAATTTACGGAATACGGGCTGGGGCCAAATTCATTGGCGTAAGTTCACGTAACTATAACAACTCCGATTAACGTAATTGACGATCAACGGTAATCAACGGAAATGGGTGATAAAACCGCGGTTTTGATCTCAGCTTACATACAGTATGTATATATACCTGTGAGTGATGCAACCTGTAAATGCACACAAACAGTGGTGCAACTTTTTCTGTTTGACCTATTTTTTTTTTTTCTTATTTCAAATGGGTAAATCACGGACTTCTTTGCAAACTTCATCCTCTCTCTGACAACTTGACCTCTGAGTCCTTTTATAATCACAGCAGATTCCGCCTACTAATATTAGCCTCTGCCCCACGGACATTGTGGTCAACCGTCTTGATGCAAATGTTTTTGTTTATCGCCGTTAGGCGCCTGTGCAATCACGATAAAAATATGGAAAGTTATTTACATTTAAGTTTTGTAAACATTCGTTATTGGCATTTGCAATTCCTCAACACTCCCGCGAAGCAGACACCAATAAACATCGAATTAAAAACACGGTTAACCTAATAAAATGTCAAACACCGCAATCGTTTAACACCCTAGTTGTAAACAAAAAATTAAGAAATATTGCGTCTACGTGTGATTTATAAAAGACATTGCCTTCGTCCTATTTCATGACGACACACCTTTTGACCTGTAGTGTTTAGCAAGTGGTCCACATAGGCCCACAAGTAATTATGCGCTTTCTCTAAAGCGGAAATTGACTGATTTTTAGATGTCCAGTTAAACTGGATGACAAATTATCTATTTAAATCCAATGCATTCTGAAACAGCAATGACCCCTTCATCTTAGATGATGACACTACAGTATTATTATTAAATTATTATTAACAGTATTATTAAAGTACAGTAAGATTCATATTATTTCGTTTCATTTTCATTAAAAGTTTGCTTAATGAGGAATGTGTTGGTCAGTAGGCCTAATTACTATTGAGGGTGGATCTGCAAATGTTATGGGGGGTATAAAAATCACGAAAATGTGATGACATTTGAACGTCTGTTCCCTCCAAAGAGGTTATTTTTTAGTTTTAGTTTTCTTTGATTAAACACCCCGAGAAAAGTATTGGCACACCTTTGAGCATACACTGTATAGTAGTGTATGGAAAACTACTTTGCCACAATTAATTTACTATCAAACGCACGAGTAAGTAGACTATAACCCAGGCCTATTTTAACGTTCAATTTAGGTTCAGTTTAGAGTGCATGATTGCACAACGATGTGTTGTTACATATGAGATATTAGGCGATCGTATGAAGGACAGTTCGCTACAAATAGCTTATACGCGCATAGATTAGCCAAAGTAATCAAAACTCTGATATTAAATTTTGGCACTCGAAGGAGCCACGGTAGCTAATGCAAAGTCCTGATTAAATACATTTTCTTATTCTACAAATATACATACATCAACCTAATGCATTTTGCAATCGACCTGGATTCGAAAATACAGTATTTACAACACTGCTAATCAGCAACACACCTTGATTCTATTTTTTCAATTTACGTCATTATTTACTGTAAGGGGCCACTCAATTCAACAAATTTTCGAGGAGGTGCATTTTACATGTACAAGCATTCTTAAGATAAATTTTCATATATTACACCATTCTTAAATTAGCCTTATTCTAGTTTAGCATCCGAATTTTTACATTTTTTCAAGATGGCTGCCATTTTAGCATGAAAAACTACCAGCCATGACAACTGAAATTTACTTTTCCAAAGTGCAACAGTTCCTATCTTTATGGCGAAAAAGTAGATCTGATACATGCATATCTACATAAGAAAGGCGCAGCTAAACTTAGCATCTCAAACTTAAGATACAGTATGGCCAATTACTTGTATCACTAGCTGCAACAGTCTTGTTTGGTACCATCTTTGTTTGAAGGCAGATGCGCATTGAAGAAATTTCACCATGTGTTTGGATTGCAAGATGGTACCAAACAGATGGTAAAATTACTTCAATGCAACTGCCTTCAAACACATTAACGCTTCCGCCAGCGTTCAAATAATTTGCAATTACGATTGGTATGCTAATTAACTAGCTGCGTTGGCGAGCCACGAACAACACCACAAATTTGGGTCAACGTTTAATAGCTGCATCGTCTCGTCTATAGTTTGTGACATCTTTTCTGTAGTGTCAGTGAAACTGACAAAATAAACCAGACTTAAAACTGACAGACCAGAATGCAATTTGAGAGCAGGAAGTCGACAAGAACACATTACATTTACACAAGAAGCTTCATTGTTTCTAATTGCTGAGAAAAATCTCGGGGAGTGAGTGATATTATTGAAGGTTGATGCATTTTCACGAAGAGTTCAATTTCACATGCATGATTTAAATGCTTCACTGCATGCACTGTATGCGCATTTGTTAAACAGTCTAAATATCAATTCTGACTAATAATTGATGTTACCGTAGCGACACAAGTCACACAACTCAACAATTGCCAATGTCTTTTCCAGTCAATTTGGTATTTTACGAGTTCAGGCATGTGGCCAGCTATATCACATTTTGTCACATCCAAGAATTGGACATTGTCACATTTTGTCACATGGAAATGTTATGCAATTGATTCTTAGTTCATCAAAATTTTCACAAAATGTACTGTATCTGCAAAAATGTTACATTTTATTCATTTTTTACCATTTCTACACACGTTTTTGATAACTGATTTAAGTTTTCATCAGCAAGCTCTATTGCCGCCTTGAATGATGACATTTGCAGCTTCTACTTTTACAATATCTGTGCAGCTAGTACTGCAGGCCTCATGTAACATCTCCATTCCTGCAAGCAACATTTTTTGGGCTTTTTCCTTCTTTTTGGTAATTTCCTCTTCATCAACAGACTTTTTGAGCCCAGTCTCCCTTATAATTATACAGATAGGTCATACATAAAAGGTTTCCCTCTTTGTTGCATTTGTCACAGTAATTTCTATTTTGTACAGAAATTGTCACATTTTGTTCATTGGCCACATCCCTGCGAGTTGTGTGACCACTGAGGGCTACAACACGTACAGTGTATCTTCCTTCGTAGGGAGAAACGCATTGCTCGGCCAATTTTTAATCAATACCATAATCTCGCAGCACAGTCGAATCGCTGTACATGGATGTGCGATGAAAAGACGCCCTTGCCAACTGGGGCACGACAAGGCCAGGTATTTGATGAAGCAAAGCCATAGGTGCAGCCGCCAGTGAAAGGCGACACTTTGGGAGCCGCGCATGTAAAGTAGATGAGTGGACGTGCGTCACTGGTGCTCCCTCGTGATATCAAATAGGCCTGATATATTTTTATTATATTTGGCATGAGGCGGCAGTGATTGTGCAAGCAGAAATAAGTTCAGGCCTGAAAGCACGCTCCCAGAGTGTCTTTTTTGCGATCTCCCCACCCTAATAAATTTCTGCTTTTAAAAAGGATCTTGCACAACAGAGGGCCAACCTTGAGACTATTCTCAGCAATGCAATACGTTTTGTCCAGTCAATGCGCACTGGCAATTGCGCCTACTGCGCACATTTTTCAAGGGTGATTAGCCGCATAGGACATGACGCCATCAGAGGTTTCCTCATTGTACGCTGGAGGACAGCAGCCACGTCAATCGACTTCCAATAACAAGGACGCTGGCAATTACCTCAGAATTCAGGTGCGACAAAAGTGCACCACAATAGACAACTGTCCAGTTAAACGTTTGTTTGTTATCCACGTTTCTCTCGGACAAATTGCTTCATTCAAAACATTTACGACACTTGCTAAACGTTGACAACGGGGTAAATCCCCTTGGTGGGCAAATATACCTATAGTACAGCTGTCGCTCACTGGCTTCAACAATGGCACATTTCAAAAAATAAATTACTCGAATGAATAAATGTCGGAATTGTCCATTCCACCACTACGCCCTGCCGCCGTCAAGATATTTCACATAAAAACCGCTAATTTCAACAATAAATAGGCCCATTGCAATTGATTTACATCCACAATGAAATCGCAAATCACTCACTATCTCAAAAAGTGGGCACTTGAAAATGTGCCACTGTTGCAGCCGGTGAGCCCTCCTAAACAGGCCCAGCGTTATAACTTCTCTGATTTTCCCTGAAAACTGCACAGATCCACCGATTTAATTACCTGACATCACATGTTACCTTTTAATACAATGTTTTAAAAAATAGCATGGATAACAACATTTGGCTAACCCCTGCCCAATGATAACAGTCTTGAACGTCTCCTTTCAATACAGTGTGATGCTCAGCACGAACCATTCTGGTAGCAATGGCTGCATGCATAATACTACACAACACGTAATAACATGTTGTTATACCGTGCACGAGCATTGCCTACAGCATACAATGCAGCGAAGCACGACGTTTATGAGTAGGCTATGTGGCAATTTCAAATTTGCTCAAAGTCATTAGGTGCCGGCTGATTCATAAGAAGCACGGATTTGCGAGAGCAAAGGGGTGTGATTTATCGGTATGGCATTTCACCATATTTGCAGCAGGCCTACACGGTGCAATTAATTTCAAATGGCAGCTTCTGCACTTATAGAACATAACGCCATCGCATGATGACCATCTCCCTCGTCTGGTCTGCAAGCACAACATTTATTGAGCAATAACGTTACGAAAACATGGCAACTGTTTTTCGAAATCTTTGTTCGTCACTGACCCCTATGCTTGTACGCGTTCAATAATGTGCACAATAGCCTACAGGTACTGTATGCTTATTCAGGGTTCATACTCAAATTTACAAAATCATTTCCCTGACTTTCTCTGACAACCCAAGTAAATTTCCCCGACTTATAAATCGTGTACAAAAATTTTATGAACCTGCTCATGAGAAAAATATGTTTATTAATATCAACTTTTGGAAATGGTCAGCAGAAATCTCAAAATAGTTAATAAACATGTAAAAAATTATTTTTTGGGATGGAATTTATTTTTCAATTTTTGTTTGTTGAAAAAACTTATTTTCCCTGACTCTCCCTGACCATTTTGCTCTTTCATGACTTTCCCTGACTTTCCAGGTCAGGAACCCTGTCCTTAAACTGAATAGGCTACTCTTCAAAATAAACGGTGGAACAAACTTGTGTATCCAAAATAAACAGTGGAACACACTGTATATCCAAAATACTTGCAATAAATGAAACCGACTTGAAAATCCATGTACCCTTTAAACTTGTTCCCACATAGTAATGGTACACCCTACCAGATAAGCTCGGCTATCTTTGGAATGCTGTGCATACCATTTCCAAACACTGCACTTCCCATGGCACGGGGCTAGCCCATCCCAACACTGACAAAATGCATACATTATATTTCGCTATCGAAGTTTCATGGCCTTCCAACTACGCAGCAACGTCTGACATTTCATGCGCATGTGTACACGTACAGCCTATTCTAATTGCACACCATTTGCCAAATGGTGCCGTTGTCTGACCGTGGAAATGCATGGCTGGATTGCCTCACCACACTTCCACTCCAGGGACAAAAAATGTAGAAAGCCTACAAAGTGCGAAAGCAGATGGTGGCTAGATAAGGCGTGTAGGCCTATCCTTCGCGGAAGTGCTTCCATACAGGATGTGAGGGAAGTTCTGCAGAGCCACCATAACATCTCGAGGGTTTAAAGCACAGATATTGCATGTCCCCTTCCTCAAATTATTCAGAATCGCGCATTGAAATTTTCGTTTCCTCATCGCGTAAAACAGACAGAATGCTTCAATAATTATTTCCTATCTATGTTATGTGGCCTCATTTCAGTACACTTGTAAATTACGTTGGATTGGCTTCATGTTTTAATCAACTGAGGAGGTTAAAATTGTAGTACAATGTAGTTTGTCTTTTTTTTCTGTTTGAATTACGTGCAAAAAAAAAATCTATACAGATGTCAAACTATTATAAGAAATTGTGTCGAATTATGTGATAGCAAAAGCGTGAGAAATACACTTAAATGAAACAGCAACATTATTCTCAACCTACATGTACAGTGTCTGAGTCTCAATACCAGTAAAAATGACGTACAGAACAAGTTGTATTAATATTAAAGATTTTGCACCAACTAATGATTATATGGGTACAGCTACATGTATATTGAAATTGATATTATTTTCTTTCAAAGTTACGTTGGTCGATTACCTTAACTGTTAATGTAGCTTAGTCTTACATATACAGTATATGATTTGGAACACGTATATGTCTAACTCAATTTTGTTCCAAAACGGGACATACAATATGTAGGCTCCGAACCATCGAAATAATCTCACTCCATTTATTTGGCGGCTCACCAGAAAAAAAAAATCAGGTTTTTCAAGGCTTTTTAACGGACTTTAAAACGACCTTCAAAGCGGTAGGCCTATGCACTTCATATTTCTCCTATAAACAAATCAAGGCGAACAACCCCTTCCTTTATTTCTCAGCTTTCGAGGGCCCGAATGCATGGGTGAAGTTGAATTTATTGATCAGCGTCAATTTCGCTAAATAAATATTAATTCCGGAGAGCCTTCGCAAACATTGCACCAAGAAGCCAATGTAGGCCATGGCCCCCTGACCAGAGCACCCCCTTCCCTCTCGCAACCACCAGCAGACATTGCGAAGCATTATGTATTGTGTAGGCCTACAGTGCACCAGCAAGTCAAGTCTCCTCACTGAAATATATAATGTAGGCCAGTTCCGGTTTGAGGGCTTACTTCCAAGTAACTTCCTAGATGCAATTTTCATCAGTTCGAAACATTGGTGATTTTCCTCATTTTTCTCACCCTGGACAAACGCTTCCACTGGCCATGCACTGGGTCCAGTTGCCATTGTTATATTTTTCCTTGCCAATTAAGACTCGAATTTCGATTGTTTTGTCAGGAAGAAAAATGCACAATGGATTGAAATGCACGGATGATAAAGGTCTATAGGTGTACTCGATGATTTCGATAAAATTGAAGGGTCAACTCAACTAGTGCATAAAAACAAAAAAGTATCGAACCAATTACGCTAGCCAAAATGCACGAAAAAATACTGATTGTGCAACTGCAGCAAAGTCACAATAGAAAAGATCTGGAATTGACCTTCCCCAACCTTCCTGAATTTCAAAATCGATGTCCTATGTTGAAAGAGATGAGTTTGTCAGGAACTTTCGTCCATGCACCATTTCAGTATGAGGCCTTTGTTTTGATAACGCATCAGTGACTTGACAAGTAACGGTATCTTCTTACCTACATTATATTTGTGCTATAATATAGGTGAAAATCAAGATCAAACCGTATAGTTTGATTGTCACATTTTCTAGTCCATGCGTATCAAATGTCAGAAGATAGCTGAGCCTATACGATGCATGGTCATGGCAATCGATTCGAGCTCCACTACAACAGATCAGAACAACTAGAAAGTTCGTTGTGTAGTGGTCAGCTTTCGTTACGAAAATGCACATTTAATAATGCATGATTTAGTTTCTTTTTTAACTTCTTTGTGCTGCGCAAACTCCCCATTGTGTCTGGGGCGCGTGTATCTAACACCAAAAAGAAATCACGAATGGCGTCATCATGAATTCCTCTGTCGGTCTACTGTTGGGAAATTGCAAACAGTGGAATGCAGGGCACGTTGATTTATTTGTAATCTTGATCCGCATCCTCTCTGAAAGCCAGCCTATAAACTACGTACGCAAATAGAATAAAGTTAAACAAGAGGACATGAAGGAGTATATCTCGTGCTTATATTGAATGCTCCCCATTGGCTTCAGAGAACGAATATGCCATCAAAAGTGGCAACGGTCTTAAAGAGGACTTACACGATCAATAATAATCATCATGCATGGCTTGTCGACGACAAAATTAGGCAACCCTTTCAGAAAAATGTAATTTTCCTCAAACATGAACAGTAACACAGTAGTCAACATTGAAGGATTTTAGATACAGCCTATTTACCGATCATTTTCCTGATTCTTGGATAATACATGTATATTACACAAATACGATTACATGCCGACTTTCAGTTACTTTCAAGTAAACCGTGCATGTAACCCTAGTTTGCCTGCTTCGACTTCAAGGTACAGTAGGTACATCAGTATACCAATTTACATACAAGACTAGATGACAGTCTGCAAGGAAACGTACACACTGTTTGTCAAGAAATTATGCTGTACGAGGAAAAGGTTGCAATTTCAAACCTGTAGGGCACCCTTAGATTATGTGTCGTTAAAATCAACAGTCAAGTTTTTTTGCTGCCAATTACCACCATACTGGGCTGGATTTGGCAACTGGGCTTACATTTCTGGTCATTGCTAAACTGAATAGAACCACAAAGTGATGGAACTGGAAGTCAGCCAATCAGAGAGATGCAGCTTCTCGATTAGCGCTTCCATGTTTATTCAGTCGGTGAGAGTCCACCGACTGTACGCAACTAGGCTAAACTAATCGCCAACAGGCGACTGGCCCCTATTGGTCGGCAGATTTGGCCCAGTTCCATCACATCGTATTTTTACTAATATACGGCCATCCTTCGACCGAATGGCGAGAGAAACTGAGGTAACGATTACAGATACTTAAATTTAATTTTAAAAAATTAAATGAAAAAAAAAATTAAAGCACTTACTTTACAGTTAAACTCTTGCTGAGTGTCGATATTTACACATTTGTACAGCGGCCTTTCGTCCAGTTGGTTCAGCAGGATGTAGCGACCAACGGTGCAGGGTGGAAAGAGTCCGCATCTTTTGGGGTAACTGGGGGGGTTGGTGGGTTGGAGGTCGGGGGTGAGACTTCCAGCGTTGCGGTTGCCACCTTCCTGAGGCTTCTCGTCCACAGCCGGCTCAACGTCCCGCGTCACATCCTTCACCACTTCCGGGTTGTTCCGGTCGCACTCACGCTGCTGTTTTAGCCTGGCCCGGCGCAGGTCCAAGCGAGGGGGGCGAGTGATGCAACTCATGGGGGAACAGTCGTTGGACGTCAAAAAACAAAAAATATCGGAATATGTTGCACGACGAAAACTAGTAGTAGCAAAATAAAAACTCTGGATGGAGGAGGACACGATCACCACGGCGAAAGGAGTCTCGGACGATGCAATGTCAGACGAAGGTCCTCGGGCTGGGAAGAATCGATGAAAAAAGATGAAAAAATAATTTGAAAAACAAACAATATCTCCGCTGGCTTATTCCTCCGGTATGTGCGGCGGCGCGGCGTTAATCCAGTGGGGTCCCATTTAAAAAACCACGAGTCGCACTAATCTTGCCACTTCTGAACTGCCACAACTTCCGGTTTGAAGATGTCGGCGATAAAATAAGCCCAGTGGATTGACTACTCGTTGGTCCTTCGAAGGGGGTTCGGCTTCGTTATTTCGGGGGCTTCAATCGTTGGTCCACTGCACGACAGACACCGTCTGGATGGGTGGGTGGGAAAAAAACAACAATTAGAAACACGTTACATCGTCATATTCCATCACTGGCATTGCATCCACATTGGGTAAAGCAATCGAGTTTCGAGCAAAGATGGCGCAACCTCCGGCCGCCGTGTTATAATCCAGGAGGCTTTCAAACCGAGCTGTAATGCGGATGGTGCAATCGCGCATTACAGCCGATGTGAAATTTGTTTCACCATTTCGAACAAATACTCGATTGAAACGTGCTGTCTGCGTGCCACGCGAATCCCGTGAGAAAAACAGTTTAACGCGAAACGAGGTTTGAAAAGAGAAACTAACTCAGGTTGCGCCAGTAGTTGACATTTTGCAGCAAGGTCAAATGAGAAATGCAAATACATGTAGATAAGAATCAAGCCTCAGGTTTGGAAACATACACATACAATGTATGTACCTACCACTGGGCTGTCGCAACTGTACAAATCTAACAGATTAGTGCATGATTTGATCGCCCCCTTCTTTTCCCTTGGAGGCCAGCTAAAGACTCATTGCCAACATGGACATACACATGTTTCTGTGCTAAATCAATTGTTACTATATAGTATCCATCACCATTGCCGCCTTGACAGGAGCAGTTTACTCTATAGTCCAATAACTAGGCCTAGCAATGGCAAATGTATCATTGATTCGTTGAATTTCACCGATTTTCCCAGGCATTTCCCATGTTTCTGACAGCTCCAGTGCGGTTAATTGGACAATAAATGCACACAATATACAGACAGACATGTATTTTTGGTTAACTAATGCTGCATGTGCTGCAAATGCAGTGGAAGAACCTGGGGACAAATAAAATGAACGAATAATCGTGTACTACCTGCATATACAGGTACAGCAAATGGCTAGGTGTTGTGCGAATAACCTGACATGAACAAAATGTTCCCCATTAATTGTACACAAAGCTCTCCCTTCACGTGCATCACAACGTGCGAAACTAGGCCAACGTCCTTTTAATTTTACAACCACAACAGTGTTTTTTATCTCAGTGAACCCATGGCTATTGCCTGCTTCTTCCAACCCTTCCAAATAATTTTCCAAGCGTTGAGCAATTTAATATCTAATTGGGATTCGGAACAGCGTTGTAAGGAAATGCAGTTTCAACCCAGATTATCGCCATTCAAGTGTTGAGTGTGCTAATTCCACGTGTCACATCGAAAACCAAGCTCAACATTTAAATTCGGTTATGAGGTTCTGGTAACAAAGTCGAAAGGTCGTCTCAGGAGGATGTCCGATGGCGAGCAAATGGCGTCTGCGCTTTTACCCTCGAATGATGAAATGGAATGAAACAGATGGCGTTTGCACAAGTGGCATCCTATACGGTGTGGCTCAAGTTACATTCAGCATAGAACTTGTTGAACAAACTGCATATTGCAACAATGGAACTCAGATTTCAAAATTTCATAATTAAAATTGAGCTCAAAATACACGGACAAGTTTGCGTAGGCCAATGTACAGTATAGGGCCATACATGTATCATATGTATGTCTGATACAAATGTCGCAACCATCAACCTACCCGAAGCAATTGTCCATGGTGACGAATCTAGATGAAAGCGATGACCTTAATTGCTGCAATCTTGAGAGGCTACTTGTCAATTACGCTGATGCAACATTGACATCATGCACTGGGCCGCTTTATCCCCCCTCCCCTCTTTTCAGTTGATGATGAAATTTGCTGAGCAGATGACTAAACTATTTCGCATGTTCCATCAGCTATTGGACACTTGACTCAATCTGATTGCCTGGTTTAGGCGTCAAGCTGGATGATTTGACAGGCAGCCCACGTATGCCATTTATATAAAGCTGTGGCAATATTATAATTTGAATCCACACCACCAAGGACACCCGTTTCATTACAGGACTATTTAAACCCAATCATCACTGTGGCTGTTAGTATACAGTAAGTCTTATTACCAGTAACGAGAAAAAAAGCATGACAAAAGCAGGAAATGCTTTACCATAATCCAATGATATCCAAACCAATTTTAGTTTGAATGATCTCCGCAGTCGAAAATTCCCGTCGTCATTCAAATTAACTAGGTAAAATTGTGCGGTCTGTTTTGTTCATTATGCGTCTGCAATGACGTATTGTGGATAAATTTAAATTTCGATGGCCTTTCGGGACGCGATCGGATTATTTCAAAGCTTTCATGGATGCAATCACCAACCTCAGTCTAGGCCTCGGATTCAGTGGCAGTGCAGGGTTAAAACCCGAGTCTAATTCTGCAGCGACAGATGATATACATGTGTACATGTAGTTATGAAATTGTGATCAGTTTTCATAACAACGAAATAGCTCGCATCGTTTCCAATTATCCTTCCGACCATTCTTTCTCGAGAAAACCTGACTACGTATACTAGTCGAGTCAGCCACAGATCAACTCAGTTTTTAAGGAGACCGCACAACCATACCTCGGGTTTGGCAAATAGGTAGTCAACCAGAATCCAAACCCAATCCACCATGATGTAAGTCAACGTCAGCACTTCACCAATGGTGTGGGGTACAAGAAGCTCGATCGAAAACGTCTCAATCGTCGAATGGGTTATCGTGGATTGACGCGAGCCGTCATTTTGAAAAAAAAAGGGTGAACAAAGGGAGGTTGTGGTTAAAAAACGGTTCGTGGATCGAACATATGTTGAGGGGGAGCCATTGCAGGAAGACAGCAGCCAACGTCCTTTGTGCGTGAGGAAGCGAATTCCACGTAGGCCTAACCCCGTAAAAAGCTCCCTCGGAAAAGGGGAAAATGAGATGGAAAATTGCGAATGAGATACTCACGCTCGTCGTCGTCTCTTCTCCTTGTTCCTGAGAGGTATCTCTCGAATAGTCCGTGCACCTCGGACCCAAGACTGGCCACTCGCCGGCCTCGTCCGCTCAGAAACAAGCAGCGAAATCTCGTCCACTCGCCATTGTGCAACCGCACGCACAGACAGCAGCAGCAGTTGAGCGAACAGCGCACTCCCTGCAGCGATGACGTCACCACCACCATGACGATTCACCTTACGCAAACCTGCTGCAAATATGCGATGACAGAGACGAAATTCGCCAGCATTTCTACTCAACATTCCATTCGGAATTTCGCCACACACATCGTGTAGCGCACGAAACGATCTCATCAGAAATTTATCCAACCCATCTTACCTGTGGATTCCATTGGCAATGTTAGCTCCCGGCAGTGCCAATTTTAGGCAGATTTTTCGCATTGATTACATATTAGATGAATATTAGATGAATTTATTAGATATTATATAATATATATAATATATATAATATCTATAATTATTAGATATTAGATGAATATTAATCATATTTATCACGGAGCACATTGCAACACATGCTTATCAAACAAAATTGGAACTCGGAAGAAATGGAATAAACGAGTTCCAGAATAATCCTGCAGGCGTACAATAATTCCAGACAGGGATTGATGAGGGGGATAATGAGCGTTTTAAAAGGGGCATAAAAAGACTGTAAACGTTTGAAAAGGTTCACTGAGAGGTGAAAATTGTATTGTAATACGTGTTTGTACGTAACATACATGTAGTAACTAAGTTTACGTAACAACAGCACAAAATATTTTCAAAATTAAGAAAAGACTTTAAAAAAATTAAATATTTCAATGCAAAAAAAGGATTGGGTCGCCCTCTTGTAATGGTTGGGTTTGTTGATTTTAGCTAATTTGTTATGCTCACGATATTAAGATGAATTGAGTTTGAATTGCTACGTTCTGCATGATTTAGTGTGCATACTAAGCAAGGGAGCCCCCTTTATGACAACCCTGATGCTGACCATATGGAGTAACACATTTTGCATGTCAATTGAATTGAAACACCGTGGTGTTGCCTCATACCGTAAAAGAAAATATACAGTAGATATAGGCAACAATTGGAAATCGATAGTCACCATACATGTCACGTACGTTTGTTTGGACAACTTCCCGGAATAAAAGTAGTCAAATCAGATTTTCCGGTTTGGTGATCACACGCGGACGTTGTGATCACTTTTCTCATTTTTTTGGACCCCTTTCTCAATGATGACAATCAGTACCGGAAAAAAATTCGATTTGGACGATATTTTGATAAAAATTATATCAGATATAGGCCTAGCTGTGATAAATTATTTCATGAAAAAAAAATCACAAATGGCATATTTTAACCCAGTGCATAAGAAAACAAAATTGAGACTCAACATTTGACCAAATAGGCCTAATCAAATATGGCGACCATGTTATGATTTCGTCATTCCGACTCGCGCACATTACAGAACCATCCAGACACCACCTGCTATCAGTTACAGGCATGATGCAACCGGCAATTCAATACGTCAATAACGTCATCTCGGAAATTCACAATTACATACGTAATGCGATTATGATAACGAAAACATTGGCTTTGTAGAACTATAGCAATAGCAACTACATGTACATGTATGGGATCATCTTATCAATTGTGTCAACAGAACAAGTACGCAACGTGTATACAATTAAAAGATAGCGTTAAATTCTGTAAAAATACTGCACGGTTGTCACTAACATACACGTATCTGCGTTCACAGTTGAACAGAAAATGACGTCACACGGTATCATTACTCTAAATTTTTTATCGTTATGGATAGGATGAAAAATCCAATTAGAAAGTTGCACAGCGTCGGAAAATCATTGTAAAGTATGCATTTGTGACATTACAGTGTACATTATTGATCGCGAAATTAGTTGACAATTTAGTTTACGCATGCATGCAACCACTGCATGCATGACGGCATGACAGGAAAGCTCGCTGTTCATTTTTGGTCCTCGTGCTATTTCATAGTTTAGCATTGTGGCCACACACAAGCAAAACATTCGTTTTATTAATTGGAGATATCACCCGAATAATGTTGTAACTTTCTAATTGAATTTTTCATACCATCTTCAACGGCTAACATTTTAGATTCGCACCATGAAAACCATGTGATTTATAGGTCTTTTTTACAACTTTGTATCCTGTACACTGTATATGAATCAAAAAATGTGCTAAACCGACATCTTTGCCATGTTGCCATTTACTGTTATCTATAAATCGCAAGTTTACCAAAATAACAAAAAGTTATTACGCATGTTTCAGTTATGCGTTACCTTATCTAATTTAACGCCATGCAGATGCTTTTTGCTTGCCATACATGTACATTGGATCGGACGATAATAAACTAACTTGACATTTGATTATAAGCGTATCACATGATGCATGTATCAAAATACACGAGGCTGGAAATCAGGGAATTTCCCCTGTTGGCAGTAATATAAAAGCAGTGCAACAAAGCAAATGTTCAAATTCGTATACATTGTCAGCAGTCAAGTCGTGCTTTTTGTCGTTGCAGGTAGGGTTAAACTGAATTTTTAAAAATTTAAAATATATTGTCCAACGGTATGTTTTTTCTACGTTCTTCACTCGTAAAGCAATTTTAAGTATTCAAACTGCAATTTTCATATAACTAACATAATCATAGTCTTGTTTTTTATGCATGAGAAACAATGTTAACTTTCAAAATGCATCAGTTGTACCGACTGGTATCTCGGCAAATAAACCAATTTACTTAAAAAGAATATAACTTTTGCGATCTTGAACGTTTGAAATTGAAGATGAAATAATGTAGAGATGATAAAAGAATTAATTCAAGCATTATGTATTTTTACTTGTACAGAAGAAAATCTAGACAGGAAATAGTAAGGATGTCTGGTAAAGGAAACGTTAACATTGGTAAGTAAATAAGCTGTAAAAATAACGAAAATTCCTGCACGTCAATAACATGTCTGGAATGTCATCAATTGAAATCAATAAATACAAAGTGAAATCTATTTACCAATAGGCAGGGATAAAATTGAAGGCGCTGGATTTAAGAATCCAGGCGTTGAGAAATCAACCCCTGCGTCAAGCTTTCAGTCGAAACTTGGAAATGTGCCTGACCAAAGCTCCTTTGCAAAATTACAAAGTGCTGGGGCCAAAGGTAAGCATTGCGAGAAAGGTTGGTTGGTTTAACTAATAAAATGAGCGAAGTTAAATAATGGGTGGACTTTCTTTAAACAGGGAGCCCATCAGTTACTGTACACAAAGATGGCACTGTACCAGATGCAGTTCTCAAAAAATGAAAAGTGACACACTCCTAAATGTTGTTACTCTCCGAGTCATGTAGTTATGAAAATTCAATAAAACTCGTTCAAAAGACTTCATTAGTGTTCTCATTTGCGGACTTTTGAAAACATTCACTAACAAAAACATCCAGTCATGTCTTGAGATTTATAATTTTCTTACAAACTCCATCAGCACGCAACAACAAATTTTAGGACGTCAACCTGGGCCATAATTACATATCATGATTCAGAAGGCTTCCAAACGGAAATGTTTAATGCTTAGAGGAAGTTGAATATATTTTTTAGTACAGAAACCAGAAGTAAACGGATGAATGAGAGCGAAAACATGCATAGGGAGATACATAGTGACATCATCATGGGTTAAAAACCTTCTGAAACTTTCTGTAATATTAGGACAGGGTCACCCATTTCCATTTGCTATGGCCATTATACAGAGTGGCCAATAATCTATTCAACAAATAGCCTCTCATTGCTGGAGCATATACCAGGAAAACGTTACCCCTAGCCAAGTGCACTTATCTCGGGTTGTTTGTTTATTATTAAAAAGGCAGGATGGTGACGCCAAGACCTATTTTTGCAACTGGTTAGTCAGGAGCCATTTACAAATTTGGATGTTTTACCTTCACGCGGTGTGTCAGCCCACAAAATGGCGAGGAATTCCCCGAGGAATTTCCCTTTTAAGGCTAACACTAAATCTGGCCCAAAATACAGTGAATACAATGAACTTCAATTCTAGACTAAATCAAAATGGTAGGTCATCGTTGCAGCATGTGTGCAGGCACAAGTGTAAGCGTTATAGACAAAATATGCAATTTGAGAATATACAGTCTTCAATTCTTAAATGTGTACATTCGAAAAATTGAATTAATTGTATTGCGATTTTTCTAGCCAAAGTTAATGTCAATATCGAAATAAGCAAGACATCAATAAAAATGGAATATAACGTAATAGACTAATAATTATCCTTAGGATGTCATATATAGGAGGCGTTCAAGTATAATGTCATCATCTTGATGAAGGGGGGCGGGGATCAGACAAATGGTGAGAAATGATTGATATGATGCCAGTCGGGGCGGGGATGGATGATCTGGGCAAAATTATGCTCAATCATTGACTTTTGGATTATCCATCGTGCTGGATCCAGTTTTCGTCCACAAATTCGCATATTATGAAGTTTTAATTTATATTTTATCAGTCACATCATTATTACTTATTCGGGCTAAAATTCCTTGTTTCGGAAGAAGAAAATCTTTTGGTCAACGATAACATTTGGGGAAGAAAAGCTGGAAATATTGGGAAAAGAACAATGCTGTCACGGGGGAGTGGACGAAAATCGCAAAAAGTGATTACAAATATAATGAACATTCCCTTCATTACTGTATGAGTTTTTGGAGTCAAAAATCATCATGTCTAAGCAAATTTTTAGATAAAGTCGAAAAATTTTTGTGGAATCCATAAACTGCGAAAAAGTGATGCCAATATTTGAACGTCCCCTAAACCCTAAAACAGTTTGAAAATTGTCTACGTGATTAATGTTCAGATGATATTCACAGATCGTTATAAATATTGAAGATAAAAATTACAGAGATTAAATTGGGTATAAATGATATTGGCATTCCCTAAGGTTGAAATTTTTATTATCATGGTATTATCACAGTTTAGAACGGGGCAACGATCTAAACTGTTTTTAATCTACCCAGTTTTATTTCTAGTTTCCGCCTAGTTTTAGCCTACCAAGTTTTTAAACGAAAACTGTATTATCATTTTTCATTAATACAGTATCTGTCTGTGATTACTTGTGTCAACCTTTGAAGGGTGAATTGTCATTGAAAGACAATTCTTTATTTAATGAAATCAGTTTATATTTTTTTTTAAAAAGAGAGCATTGATATACCAATTGCAGATACCAGTTTGACATTTCAGTGTGATAACTATTATTTAGCCCTGAAAACTGAGATGACGATAGGGGATGGGATCAATCAAAGACTTGAGCTTCCATTTTTTTATACAAGCGCAGGCTAAAATTATCTTTTTTTGTTTCATACCTACACAGATTTCACTGAATTGATTTCTTTTTCAATTTTAGGATGATGAGAGAAAGGGGGAGGAGGGTTGTCATACTGTATTATTCCTTTCACCAAAAAGGCAATAGGACCTACTTGAATGGCCTTGTGCCGAAATCAGTGTCACAATAATGTATTAATTTTAAGACTATGTCCAGATGACCTAATCATTGCACACAAAACATTTCAGGAAAGGGCTGTAAAATCCGTTATCTGTGATGTCTTACAACTATTAACATTGATCAAACTGAAATTACAAAAAATGCCTCGAAATTTACGATAACTTGGAGCCCCCAAATGACCATTGGGCTTCTTGCTTAACATGTCTACTCAGTACAAATTGTAACATGTGAAATGTAAGGAAACTAGTCATAGTTATTTTGTTAGTGTGCTCTACTCGTAAATACACTTCGATATCTCGTAAATATACACGTAAATATCTTCAATAAGAATTTGAGCACTATAGAAAAATTATTGGTATTGCACATTTCAAATCTTGCTGCCAATAAGGAACCAGCAATTCATAAACTACATATATGTAGTTTGACATTAACTCATGACGCTCTGGAGTCAATGAGCCATATGCTGAGGTTACACTTGATGTCCTACCAACACAATCACATCCACTTCATAGTGAAAAACCATCCATAATACCACATTGTTTAATTATCGTTAAAAAGATGCAACGCTCACATCATATTAATATATGTTATGTAATCTCGAGGGTCATCATGTAAATATTGCATAGTGTCTGAACACATATTGCAGTGCATCAATGATGCATGTTAATTTAAAGGTCTTTTTCAGTTGGGGGTTCAAATTCCAGCCAGATCTAGAATAAGTCGAAGGAGATTTTTAATGAACAGAAAATGTCAGTTTATTTACAAATTGGACTTTAATGACCAGACATCAAACTCAAAATTCTGACCACGAGGTCTACAAGTCATGATGGATTGGGCCTAAGAACTTGTAATATATCCACTAAATTCTGAATAAGAAGTGCCCTCACCTAAAATCTACATAAGAAACAAGTATTGTGTGCATTTTAAATACTTGCCGCTTGTTTTCCATGTTCACCATGAAATTTTCTGATACGTTCTTCGATCACAGGGCGAAAATGACGTATTAGTCCCTTAAATACAAAGCCAGTAAGTTTCTATCCTTACAAAGACGTAATGTTAGTTTGAGAATTTAAAGAGCAAGTTTATTACCTGTACTGGCCAAGCGGCACCATCACCCAGCGCACAAATGGTATGCCCTTCTATTTGTTTGCTGATTTCGTAGATCATATCAATTTCTTCTGGCCGGGCATTTCCCTCCACTTTTAACCGAAAACAAATAGAAATATAATTTTACTACAATAAATAATGCAATAAGTTCAATAGAAGAGGTTAAACTGTACAACACATGACTAATATCTTCAATAAACTTACCAAATCTGTTCATGACTTTCATCATCCATCCAGTACCTTCACGGCATGGTGTGCACTGCAATAATTATTCAGTTATATCATTTAATTAAAACCTTTCAAATTGCGATTACAGAAATGCGAAAGCGATAAAGTACTAACTTGTCCGCAACTTTCATGTTTATAAAAATCAATGAGTCTAGCAATGGCTTTAATTATATCAGCTTGCTTGTTGATGACAATAACGGCCGCAGTGCCAAGGCCAGTTTGAGCAGCAATCAAACCATCAAAATCCATCATGACATCATCACACACCCTGGTGATGAGACAACATCCAATTAGGCATTCAGCTCCGTACTGTAAGACTCAGTGTAAAGAAGCTTCCTACTTTCTTGGTATAAGTGGTGTGGATGATCCACCAGGGATAACACCCAACAAGTTATCCCATCCACCGATAACGCCACCTGAATGACGCTCAATGAGTTCTTTAAGTGGGATTGACATTTCCTCTTCTACTGTACAAGGGTTATTTACTTGTCCAGAAATATTAAAAAGCTAGTAAAATGAGATGTTGATGAATAGACAGGCAGCATAATAAGTACACAATACGCGTCATAATGATCAAAGGAAGAAGCAAAACGATATCGTTCCTCAGAATGTTCTAACACATTTTGAGTGAAAAAGACTAAGTTCTAAGTCCAAACATTGACTACCCTACCTTGGTACCAGAATTTCTGGGACGACCAAAAGACACGAACCAATCACCACCACGACGGCAGATTGTCTGAATATATAAAATTTACTCAGTGAATCTGACTAGCTTAAAGTACAGAAATGCTTGCTTGTAGAAAACTGGAATTACCGGAGCGACAGCCACGGTTTCAACATTTGAAACTGTTGTTGGACAGCCGAAAACACCAACATCAGCTGGAAAAGGTGGTTTCAATCTTGGCTTCCCCTGTTTACCCTCTAGCGACTCGATTAATGCCTGAAACGAGACCGCCCTCAATAATTTAACCAGCTAGCATTCATCCGGAAAGCTAAATTCAATAAATCAGCAACATGATAGAGCAGAATTAGAGAACATGAAACTCACAGTTTCTTCACCACAGATATAAGCACCTGCACCTCTGTGCATGAATACATCAAAGTCATAACCAGATCCACATGCATTTCTACCAATCAGGCCAGCATCATATGCCTCCTTGATGGCTATCTGCATATTGGAGGCTTCATTGTAGAATTCCCCTCTGATGTAAATATAGGCTAATTGGTAGAATTACAGAAAATTGTGTGCATTACTAAAGAGTGATTAGCATACAATGCACAATTAAAATTAGTCTAAGAAAACAAACCTGCTCTGGCTCCCATTGCTTTGCCTGCAACCAAACATCCCTCAATTAGTTTGTGAGGGTCATGTCGAAGAATCTCACGATCCTTGCATGTTCCCGGCTCACCTTCATCGGCATTTACAACCAAGTACTTTGGTCTGAAATGATTTATTGTTTTACAGACCAAAATTTGGGTCCAGCAAGTTCGTTTAGCGAAAAAAAAAACAGATTCCAACCTTCCGTCCGATGGCTTGTTCATGAAACTCCATTTTAACCCAGTTGGAAAGCCTGCTCCACCACGACCTCGTAGCCCTGATTTAGTAATTTCTTGGATGACCCACTCAGTACCTTTCAGCAAAATTTCTTTAGTTTTGTACCAATCACCCTAATAAATCAATATGTATTTGAAAATGCAAAAGTTCATGTCTGCCATATGACCCGGAATGGTTTGGAATGAGTACCATACCCTGCTCAGAGCTCCTTTCAATTTCCAGTCATGACGACCATACAAATTCGTAAAAATACGATCTTCATCATTAAGTGGTCCAAACTTGGTCTGAAAATGCACACAAAAAACTTAGGTGGGTCAAACTGAAATTGAAGTTTGTATTATGGAAAATTTAAATACCTTTTGAGGTTTAGCTGGTTGTTGCTGTTGGCAACTGTGCAGCCCAGTGTGCAAAGTGCAAGCAGCAGAAGTCAAATGAGAATTCGCAAATGCTACAAAATATCTTAAATTAATGAGAATCAATCACATTGTTTCCTAATGCCGCACGAATTACCGTACTGATACCTAAATTTAGCTTGGAGATCACTAAACGCCCTGGCAGATTTGCCATACTGGCTGATTCAAACTCTCAATTCCAAACTTGTTTCAAATTATTGAAAACTAAACCTTCAGTCATCACTAGAAAAACACAATCAACTGTTGAGAAATAAGTCCCTAATGAAAATTGCAAGAAAAATAAAAGATAGAAACTAAACTCACCTACAGCCAGCTGACCTCTGCAGACGTTCTTATTCAAAAAATCCTAACCATGCAGTCAATGAGCAGAAAAGCATAATCAAAATATGGTTCAAAACTTGTATGAATATCCCTGGCAATATTTTAGAAGCGTATTAGAAGTCAACAAATCTTTTTAATTTGGAAAAAAAAATGTATTATAATTACCTTTAGTCGGTGCATTTATTATTCAACAAGAAAGATGGGATAAATTTGGACGTGGTATTCAAGTTGACAACACTACCACTTATTCCCATAATCCATCGGTACAAGACATAAGGCCTCCCTAGAAAAATTACAAAACTACTCCTTTCTATCGAATCTTTCAAAATACTAGCGCTAGATTATACAAAACATTTAAGTTTACAGTTCAGCTCACTTAAATCGTCAATCCACGTCTTTATTTCGATGTATTATCGTCAAAACTGTTGACAGCACATCCCACCAATGCAACTTATCAGGAACACGAGCTCAGACATTCAAAATGTACATGTATAAGCAATATTTATAATGAAACAATCAATTTTCTATTTTTAATGGACGGTACAAAGGTTGGGAGTAAATTTGCAAGGGATCAACTTGCCAAATATGGTTGGAAAGAAGGTAACTTTACTATTGTAGCCGTACCCGGTACTAATTGTCAACGTAATTTGAAAATTCCAATCCACAGTTTCAAATGAATGATACAGTATCTTTTTATATAATAGGTAAAGGACTTGGTAAAAACGAAGACGGCATTGATAAACCCATTAAGGCTTCACTGAAGTTTGATAAAACAGGGGTATTATTCACCTTATTATTCCCAGAAGATTCGTTATGCTAATTAGCTTTATGTACATGTATGGCTATAGGGTCTCCTCTCAATAAACGCGTCACATTTGACCGGATAGCTTGAACGACCCAAGAATGATTCAATTACGTCAGTTGAGGCCCCAAGGTGTCTTTGACTTAGGAAGTCTATCTTGTAGAATATAAAACACTGAATGAAGACCCTATGTGAACGTTCAAGAGAATATAATATTAATTTGTGCGCGTCTTCAACTTCCAAATAGGTTGGATATGATCCAGGACAAGATTTTTCTTTTCATTGGTGGGAACATCTCTTCAATTCAGTTGCAAAACGTATAGTTGTAGAAACTTCACAGGTATAAACTTGATGCACGTTTCGATTTTGGATATTAATCATATAAACATAATAATCACAAGCAAAAATTTGCCAATTAATTGAATTTTAAAAGGATGGAGTTGTAGTCAAGACAACCACAAATAGTTCTATTGAGGTATCAACACAGAAGCCCTGTAAAATACCAAAGTCAAAGTATGGAGCATTTGTCAAGGTATGTAGTCCTTGCCATTGAAAATTCACTTTTGATTTGATGTGACACTTGTTCCTTTGACAGCTGCAGGTTATAACTTGGTAGAAATCTTAGATTTATTTTTTCCTTAATTAGGCAGACATTTTAGATGATGCTGACGACTTCGAAGATTCGGGGAATGATCTATCATCAAGGTAAACATCAAGTTCTTATTGTTAAGAGTATATCCAGATTGGATCGGTGTCACACAAAATCACATCAACAATTATTACAGGCTTTCTGACGAAGAAATGTTCAAGGCATGTGGAGGTCGCACAGCACATAAGTATGTAAATTACACAATTTGAGAACACATAGCGATTAAAACAAAAAAGTGTTTGACACAAATAATTTACTTACAGGGCTGCTAGACATGGCCATAAGCTAAATGGAAAATTAAAAAGATTACAGGAGCAAGAAATGAAGTATTTAGAACTGGTCGAGAAAAATATCGCGACGTCTTCCCAAGAAATTGTCAAGTCAAAACTTAACAAGTCTAATTCCTACAAGCTATTATTAGAAAGTAAAAATTGCAAGAAGAGAAAATTGGCTTAACTTGTAATTCATGTAATAAATTCAGATATGTTTTTATTTTACTGCATGGTACAATAATATTTGTACCTTTCAGATAATTGTTTATTTTGCAGATCTATAGTATTGACTTAAAAATAAAAAAGGGTTATGACAATCAAACTATGTTCTTCAAATTATTAAAATAAAAATTCAAGATAAGATTCTATAAATTAAGTGGCCAATAATCTCAACTTTGGGGTTAATTGATTAGAAGTACATGCAGACTGAATCAATTGTGTCGGAGGGAGAAGATGTGGGGCACTCCTTTCTGATTGTAAGGATTCATTTGCCTGTACAATATTTGATTGACTGTCAGTTTCGACTTTGCACCACTTATTTTCATGTGGGCTCTGGTAACATTCCACTGGTCGTTTAAAATTAGCATTTGATAGTTTTGATGGCCCATCTCTGGTATCCATTTCTTCCATTAACGAAACATAAACCCCAGTCCTTAGTTCGTCTAAAGTTATAAGAAAGAAAACATTGTTTCAATATAAGGGATGTCATTTGGAGTAGTCTAAATATAGGATACACAGTACCTTTGGCTGTGGTCAAATTACTTGGCTTTGCATTTGTGGCATTTCCTAATTTGTTTGATCCAGAGAAGCTGAAATTCTGTGTTACATTGAAGTCCACATTTGAACCTTTTGTGAACTTGTCGACATTGGATAATTGTGGCATCTTCAGGTTTGTCAGCTAAAATGATTAACAACAACGTTTCAATTTATTGAAAATTAGCGGTTGTTAGAAACAAGCACTCATCCTAAATTAATTTTTATTTTATACCTGGTAATCAATTGCCCTAAACTGCCAATCCCACTTGGCATTGTAAAGAAATGGTCTTAAGTCAAATCTGTTGTCATCAGGGCTATAACTTTCAGCATGATAAGATGGCGTAAGAGTAGTCATCTTGTGCCGATTTATAGCATAACAGCGAAAGAAATGCTTCACTTTATCTGCAACCTAAAAAGATTTATTTTTGGTTTCCATTGCAATTGTTTGAGCACGGTTAGCTTTCAGCAAAGGCAATGAACACCATGGAAAATTTTTACCTCCGTTAGAGTGCATTTCTCTTTCCATGTGTGTATGAGTTTACAAAACATGGAATAAGGACCGCAGCAATGTTGCTTTCTCAATTTCCCATAAGTATTCAGCTCGTCATAAGTCATTCCCATGTCATCCTAAAATATTTAAATTTCAAAAGACATTTTTAACATCCACACATACATCCAAACCAAGGAAATTTAGAAATTCTGAATTTACCTCATCTCTCTGTGCAATTGCTCCATCAACCAGAGGTTCCAATTCAGCAGTTGGAGGGGCATCAAGGATTCTAGATTACGCAAAATCATGGGAGATTACGCATCTATCAAACACCGCCATTACAATTAAATATTCCAGTATTCTCACTTTCCAAGTACAGTGTAATTGTACTTTGACATCATGTAATTCAAAAATCTTTTCAAGTCTGCTTTACATATGCCTCCGATGGGATTCAAATCGGCACTTGAACAGTCGTATTTTGTGAAATATCCTCTAAGGCTTAAATTGAAGAAACAAACGCACAATTAATTTTTAACGTATAAATAGTTCAAAACCAGAAGATCTACCACACCTCTCATCCACGTTTGCTGATCCTAGTACTAAAAGTCCTCCTGATCGACCCTGCACCCATAACATTAGCTGAGCAAACATGTACGCTAAAACCATACGCAAACGGGCCTGACAAAAAGTAATTTAATGCTATTAACAAGTGGCATACAAATTCAACAACTATGAAGATTACTAACCTGAATGTTTTGCATCGCTAAATTTTCTCTCAGGCTTCCTCCTTTAGATTTATATTTGGGCATGAGACCAGTAGCTGCGGTGAAGATCCCGAGCACTGCCGAAACAGCAATATCAATACTAATACTGAGATGATAACTGGAAATAATAGTGGATCAGAAAGAACGTGACTTGGAGAGAAAAGTAGCATTCCACATGAATAAAATTCATTTTTCAGATAATTTGGGACAAAATATAATGCAAAATTTATCAGTATAGAAAAGCGTATTACATATGTACTGTATAAAGCTTTTAAATAAAGGAAAATATGACCCCATTCTATTAGAAACAAAATCACCTTCCAATCTGTTGAGATAGCTCCTTGGCATTTGAATTCGTTTCCAGAGATGAATTCTCAGTTCCCATGTAGCAGGTAAAAAAAATTCTATTGCACAATTCCTTAGGATCAACAGGAACGTATGACTGATCACCGACTATCCTTTGCACATCATCTAAGACTTGAAGATCTAAGAAAGAAATAAGTTCACAGTTCCATAAAAAACCGTCAAAACAACACAAACGGATCCACATCAAAGCTCACTTGCCTCCTGATTTTATGGCTCTCACTACCTGGTGGCACATTGAAGATACAATGCAAGCAGTGCTTGACGAGTCAACACCACCACTTAGTGGAAGAAAGAAACCCCCTTGTCCACTCCGCCTCAAGTAATCCCACAACCAACATGCAGGACCCAGACTGTTTTGAAGTAAAATTCATTTCAAATTATTAACCTAGCTCAACCTTGAATCTAATAAACTGAAAATAATTGAAGTCATTGTCTGCATGGAGAACCATGAACAGCTATTTTAACTTGCCTAATTTCTTCTTCAGATGATGGATATTTAACTTCAATAGGATTACAAGAAGGTGCAGATATATCTCCTTCTTGTGACAAAGAAAAATCAACTATGATTCTGTCATACGTTTTTGCAGTGGATGCCTGAATAAAAAAAACACAAAGAACTGAATTTCTTCCCCGGTTATCTACAGTTCCCTTCAAAAATTAAATCCCATATAATCACCTTAAAGTTTCTGCTTCGTATATTATTTTTATACATTCTAATATCTTCAAGATCAATGGTAGCAGTTACCACTTCCTGAAGAACAAAAAATAGGTGAAATAGGCAAAGACAATCTGAATATCAATAAGCATATTTCCTACCACTTCCTTGAGGCTAAATGAAATTCCTTTTGCAATGATAGCCCCGTTCAGAGCAATTGATGAACATCCATTGAAGTATGTTCTCTCTCCGTCACAGCCACGTAGGTTTGAAAACATGTACACTCCCCCTGACTATAATTTGCATGATCAACTGAACAAATAAGTTGGTATTACATCAAGATGAAAACCAAATAAACGGAACAGACTTTGTATGTTGCAGATTTGATCAAATCATCTGTTATATAAGACTTTCGCAATTCGACATGGCTGCCACTTCCATTGACAAAAATCTCAACACCATCAAACCCGGCACCAATATGATTGCTGAATTTGAGAAAATACACAATGAAATAGTTCGACAGGAATTCAACTTATAATCTTATATAAATAATAAAGTCTACTGCAACTACCTATCTGGATTCCATAACTCTTCACAGATTTCATAACCAATGCATGTGTCATATGTTGCAAGAACAGCATCACCAAAAGGAACAGTTTTCTACATGAAATAAAATGTTGTCCATGAAAGCGCCTTCCTACTTTTCCCATGTTGTTCTAAATGATCATCACAACATAATATTTACTTGCGAAGTTATACAGGAAATCATCCGAGGCAAAAAATAGTCTTCTACTTCACGCGGTTTCTGCCATGGTGTAAACCATCTAGATTCTCTATAATTGCCTCCATCACAGAGGGTCATTTTTGGTCGAATTAAAAGAATTCGTCTAGGAAAAATAACCAATGTATAGCTAAAATGCAGACTTCAATCAAAGCGTTATTAATGATAATATTTCTTAGAAACATACTTATTGAGAAATGCTACACGGACATTGTAAGTAATGTTTTTATGCATAACAACCCTGTAAGAAATTCATGAAAGAAAATGTTATGCCAGTTTTATAATCAGACAGAAAATACAAAGTGAAATACGTCACTCACATCCCAACATCAATCAAAATGTCTTGACAGAGCGGATTTTTCAACAATTCTGCAAGAACTTCCCAGCAATGCAGCAATGTGTCACTTTCATAAAAATGATCTTCACAGTCATAACCACTAAAATAAATAATTTCTTTAGTATATGTAGACGCAATTGCACGGATTAGCATGCATAGATTTCATATACTGTACATGTATGTACATCACGCATTTACCAGATTTCTAACTCTGGTCCTGTACGATATCTAGCCCCTAACGATTTGGCTTCTTTAATGCCTGAAATATGCAAACAAAATATGTCATACACGGCCAACCTTGCCAACTTACCATTATCTGGCAATTAAATATATTTTGACATACTTTCAAGAATCCTTGTGCAATTGCCTGAGAAATCCAAGGCCCATTGATTCAAACAAGTGGCAGCAAGTGTGACCTTCCGACCCATTTTTCCTGTCTGCGGGCGCCTGCAAACTATCAAAAAATGACACTCGTTATACTAACCTACAAGGTGATGACAAAAATCAAACAGGCCAGGATTCAAATTCCAATATGTATGCGGTTGCCATGGCAACAAATTCGGACGCGAACAGACTGCATCCCAAACATATGTAAAGTTATTCGTTGTCGTTTTGGGAACTATTTGGGCAATTATCTTCAATTAGAAACAAATCTTTCCGACGTCGACTTACATAAAAATATACTAAAATGTACGTCCTAAACTCAAGTGAAATTGTAAGTCATAATTAGTGATGATTTACTATAGCCGCGAACAGCACATCATATACATGTATGCAGCTTCAACGCAAAAGACACCTTTTCTGGACTCCTTATGCTAACAACAAAACGAAATGGTTCAATAAAAACCATTGAAAATACAACAGAAAAGAAATAACGACAACTTATGTACATGTATCTGCTTCTCTGACCTTCTATGAGAACTGGAACAGACCTTCTGCTATACTGGCAATGAGACTTCTGCTATGCTTCTGCGTTCTGGCCAGAGCCTAGAGCGCCGGGGATGTAAAAGGGGTCCTCCATAAATGGAAAACACTACTATTAAATATGCACGTGATGCTATAGTCTGTCCAGCTAAAGAATGGGCTGGCCTCCTCTGGTCAACACATACCCGTACTTGCCAAGGTGAAGAAACTGACTTGATCAATCCCAAACAGGCGATGGCATTCTCTTGGTCTGTTGAACTCCCCAATATATTGTTGGACAAACTATAGTACAGGTAGTTGCATGTAGTTCGAATTTTGAAGATGGATCTCGTCGAAGTCGATAGCAATGCGGAAAAAAAGAAGCTACTTTTGGCTTTCATGCTGCTCTACACACAACGTATGAATTTGCAAAATCAAATGCAAAGTAGCATGACCGCCTTAAGTCATCTCCACATCAAAAGTCAGCAGTTGTATATGGAATCGCGGAGGAATAGGCTGAAGCTTATAAGCCTACTTTGTCTGTCTGCTGTCAGTCCACCAACTAGGATCTGGATTCGCCCAAAAACAAGTGGATGGTGGGATTCCGTGGTACCAAAAATGCCTGACAGTGTCTGGAAAGCAAATTTTAGGTACATGAGTATTATTTTTTAGTCGGTACGATCAGACCGTGGTCAAGCTTACAAAAGGAATTTTAAACGTTTTTCATTCAATAGGATAACCAGGCAAACGTTTGCAGTCCTTTGTGGCAGACTCAAGGAGACGTTTGTGAGGAAAGATTCCAATTTTCGCAAATGCATACCACTGGAGAAACGTGTAGCAATGTGTGTGTATGTGCTCTCATCCTCAGCCAATTTGAAGACTGTTGCACACCTGTTTGACGTTGGCAAGAGTACACTTAGAAATGCTGTAATAGAATTTTGTAACAATATCGTAAATGATCTGATGCCAGAACTTATTGTATTTCCTACATCTTCCGAAGGCCTAGAGGTTCTCATTGATGGCTTTTTTCACGACTGGCAATTTCCACAGACTCTAGGGGCTCTAGACGGATGCCACATCCAAATTTCACCTCCGAAGGACAATGCCACGGATTATTATAGTCATAAGAAGTTTTATAGTACGATATTACTGGCAATGTGTGACCATGCATACAGATTTCTGTATATAAATGCTGGGACACCTGGTTGCAATGATTATGATACCGTATTTAACCAGTCTGTTTTATCAAAAATGCTTGTCAGCAATCCTGTTTTCCATAATTCTACAAAACAGGTACAGGGGTTCAAAGCAGAACCAGTTATTTTAGCAGATTCTGCATTTCCATTATTGCCACATTTGATTAAGCCATACCAAGATGGACCACAGCTTACACGCCATCAGCTACAATTTAATGAGCAACTTTTGCTAGCACATAATGTGATTAAAGTTGCAATTAGCAGGCTTAAGGCTAGATTTTCAATTTTGGCTAAACCTATAGAATACAATATTAATAACGTGGGAAGAATTACTGAGACCTGTTGTACCTTGCATAATCTTTGTGAGATCATGGGTGATACGTGTGAACCAGATTGGATCAAGGAAGACTCACATGTAGGTCCAGAGGACAGCATCTGTACATTTGGGGAGTTTGATACCTCAGCTCAAGATATGCGCAATACGTTTTCACTCTATCTGAAAAAAGTTAAGTTGTGTGGTATGATGGAGAACCCATAAACCACTGTCATGAATGTCATCTCTCATAACTCCAGACATGTTTATATTGCATAAAATCATCTTAAGTTGGATTGTTTGTACAGAGTTTTACATTATGTGATGTTACTTTCTTGCCACTTGTCATTGTGGCTCCTTGTTTGAAAGGGAGCATAAATAAAAGTGTAAATAACAAATTCTGAATTTTATTTAACATGACAAGTTTGTGATGAGTTGATGATCTAGAATCTCCAGCTGAAGTTTTTTGATCAAAATATTTTTAAGAAAAAAAAAACTGACTGAAAATTCATTAACATATTGCTAATGGCATTCACACATGCAATTGCATTATGCTAATTTGGATAATGAAGTGTAACTAAATGAAAACTTTGAGGGAATTGCTATGCAGACCTGATTTCTTACTCTGCAGAGAATCAACTGTAAAACATTTTCGCTATCGAGATTTATGAACAGTATGAAAAACAGTTTGACAGCATATGAATCAGAAATGATATTTTTAGGTAAATTATTTCTGAATAAACTTTGAAAGTAACTCTACCATACGAATACTTGCTTCTGCACTGCGCTCTTGAAGTTCTGTCTGGCGCTTTAACAGTTTTAGTGTGTCACTACCGTTCTTTTGAAGATCGTTGTCAACTTGCAGCTGCTGTTGCAAAATCGACTGAACAGTGGACAGAGTGTCTTTGGGAACATAGTTTCTCCGGTTTTTTCCAGAAGTTTGGCATCGGCTAGGCAAAGGTGGTTGTTTGGTGCAATTTCTACGAAGATGTGACGTGGTTAATGCGCTATTTTCACTTTTAGATATAGTCTCACCACAAGATGTTGTGGGTGTGATGTTGCTAATTGTTCCACTGCAATCGTTTGCAGAATTCATAACAACAGCGACGTCTCCACATTCAAAATATGGATAACTGACATCCCCTATCTTAATTGTAAACACATTACCCAATCAGTATTATAGAGCTCAGATATATTTAATTAGTTTCACATCGTCATACCTGGGAAATGTTGGTAACTTCATCGTTATCCTCCTGGGCAATGTTGGTAACTTCGTCGTTATCCTCCTGACTGGGGCACTTGTCCACAATAGCACTCACTGAAGAAAAATGTTTCCATTCTGATTGGTAGCAGTTTGAAGACGCTGTAAGTTTCTTCTCCTTTCTGTAATAAATAATGCAACCAATTACATTTTTATGCATAAGAAATTCAAAGGCATTGACACTTATTTTCACACTACCAGACAATATCAACGTTTACATGTGATTCTTTGGATGACAAGCATTTGCATTTTAATAACAGCACGCCTTGACATGTGATAATGTGTGTTCAGTTCACTTTGAGATGTGCATCTGGGGAAATACATGTATATAATGTTTCACGTCATTTGTAAACGCTCTCCATCACTATATAATTTTCCTCGGATGTTTCGCCACTAGAATGACCTGACTGAGCTCGATATCAAGGCCCTGTCTGGATGGACACTTTGGTCCTAGGACCTTTGCCACAGGCTGATCCCAAGTAGCATTTCATCAGCTATAAAACGTCTATTTTTGGTCATGGGGTTGATTGATGGTCATTGGTCTTTTATTC
>JAQFYZ010000521.1:0-40273 GCA_034695085.1 Cylindroiulus punctatus | reverse complement strand
TGACATTCCATAAATTATGATTCCTGTATGTTCACATCATGAAACCTCTTTAATATACAGTAGCTTCTTTCCATAATTATTTCTTGCAAATGGACACAATTCCACCTAAATTATAACCCGCCAAAAAAACATACCAAGCCCATGACACCTAAGTGGTTTTCCTGAGTAAGTTTCAACAAACACTGTGAATATGGATGATGTTAGAAGCACGTTGACACGATCTATACGTTCATCACGTCATCTAAAACAAGCTATATTTGCAATCGATCTACGACTATTTCGGCCAAGTGTTGACTGAATTCATCCGCTGCACAAAGCGAACTTTTCTGGGCTTTCGTTTTGCGAGTCAAATTCAAGTCGTTGCACTTTGGTACAACATGGAGCAAAGCACCGCTCCCTGGCCCGGGCTTATCTATGTAGCGCAGACGGCATGGTGATGAAACCTGCCATCCAAAATAGAATAGATGAATTTGGAATGAAACGGAAAGGAAAGCCGAGCTCCTGGTAAGATGTAACGACCTCTGGGACCATGCTGTTCATTGCGCACTCGATGAGATAAATAAAACATGCGCCTCAAGTTCAAGGGCGTTCACGACAGGAAAACAGAAGAAACGTTGATTCCAGAAAATCGAATCCATTCGCATGCATAATCTGACTCAAGTTTGTTGCACTCCAGCTCTCGAGCTCCTCTTTCAGCACTTCGTCCCTGAATTTATTGTCTCAAGAGTTGCACGTACTGAGTGCAGAAGGGTTAATAATTGTCTGCACTCGTGAAATTCCCACCATAAAAACATCGCAATAGTCACTTAGCTCCACTCGCAACTTAGCTTTATTTACAAAACGAGCTCGATTGTGCAAGCGCAAGTGTGGTTTTCAACCTTACTACTTGCTCAGATTAAGACATCATATGCCGGTTTACACCTGTCAGTGTGCAAATTGACAGTGTCTCTATAAAAGCGTTGGTCAGAAAAGCGATGGATTCTTCTGAACTGATAAGCATCTCTTTTCTGAGATATTCCACTGCTGCCACTGGGTTGGGCCAGAACCCGAAATTCCTGATTTTCAGGCAAAGCGTGAGACAGTTGAATGTCCTCCAGAGTTAACTGTCCCTCCATCAACCATACTAATTTACCTGGACCCTTCACCTTGTGCCAAGAAACCTGCGACCCCCTGCAGCTGATGCAGCTGATCACGACATGTAGCTGACCACTTCAACTTTCTCCATAGGTTACGACTCAGGAGATGTTAGGCACCCCAAAACCATGGCCATTCAACCCTCCCCGCCCCCATACCCCGTTGCAAGCACCCAGGACAATCACTGGATGCACTATTAGAGGTGCTTAATTTTTCACATTTAATATTTCACAGTTAGAAGAGAGGTAATTCAAAAACGTACAGTGTTTGTTAAAGAATCCACAAAGTAAATGAACTCCTCGCCAATCATACTTTTTAAAAGCAACTCTTTTGAAAACAATTGGTAAATTTACATGTATTATGTAGGTAAGACGTGATCTTTAGAACAAGTCATTGGAAAGTACATTGCACGATATGTGTGTGAAAAAATCCCCACATAAAACAAATTTCTAGTGAGTCACACTGACGTTTTTAAAGCCAACTTTTAAGAAAATCAATGGAAAATCTATTACTTGCTGAAGGCAACTCTTTGGAAGTCATTGGATAATCCATTGTATGTATTGAAGAAATCACAAATGGGAAAAATTTCTCAGCAATGCCACATTCTCCACTTTATATCCAAAAAACATGGAGATGGACTTGATATCCAGTGTGTTATCTCCCGACATTCCTCCACGGACCCCCAAAGAGTTCCCTCCAGAACCCCGATGTAAGGTCACATGGGAACCACGGCTGCAAACGTGACAGGTTTCCATCGCCAAGAGTCAACGAACATAAACAATGCCAGGCAAAAAAATCAAGATCTTCGATTTCAGATTAAAGGAAAGAAAAGGAGTTGAGAGGGCATTGCTATGAGATCGCTTCTACCGGGCCCGGGCTTTTGTTTCCTCCCAGGTGTCAAAAACCTGAGCAAAATTTCAGCTGAGGACCCACCCATAGCGAGCTTCTTCAATCCCATTCACGTGCATATAAAGTGGCTGATTGGCTATACTTCTCCGGGGTAGGGATGTGATCGTGTGCAGCTAATGGAATCTTGAAAGGGCAGGCATCAACAGGGAGTTGGCCGTTTTCGAACAGAAACCATGTAGGCGGCAAAAGAATTTGAGGTGATGGCATGCCGGCAGTCTGATGGTCAACTTCCACAATCAGGGTCTATGCACTTTTTCGATTTTTTCAAAAACCACGAATCGGCCTACGCCATCGTGCAGAGTTGAATTACTAGTTCTTGAAGCTCATCTCGAAGTCGTTGAGAAAATTACAACGTTCCTTTCACGACTCTGCATGGTCAAGTGGTTCCTCTCATCAGAGAGCAGGCGTGGCGCTTGTAAGACTACGAGCAGAATGCCAGAACTGAGTCTTAGTTCAGTTTTACTGATGTCAAGACTCGGTCGATGTGGAGGCCACTTGACCCAACAGTTTGGCAGTGTAGGTGGCATTCAAAGTTCAGATGTCCACAAACTTGCATTGCAATTGTAGTAAGGCCATTGAATGCAATTTTTATCCAAAGATAATTTAATTTGTTCTTCAGGGTTAAAAGCAAAGCAATGCCGCATATCAATAAATGTTGACTACAGTGCCATGAATCTGTTTTAACCGCACTGCCTGTTTGTAATGTTTATTTTTAAATTGAAAGGTATAAAATTATCATATCGATACATCATCTAATACTTTTAATATTGCGGATGTAAAGCCATCATATCGATAATTTCACACCTTCAATTTTACAATTAACATTAGGCAGTACTGAATTTTAATGTGACTGGATGCAGTTTAAAAGGATTATATGTGTAAGGATAGGGCCTGTTATATGGCACTGTACTTAAGTACTTTACGTTTTCTAGGATTAACCAACAATAAACATATTTTTTTTAGTAAAGATCGACATTTGCTACGAACATCGGAGTTAATTAATCTCAGTTAGTTAACATCTTGCCAACTCTGTCAATGAAAAACCCACCTCTGAGTCATAACGGGAATAAAAAAATAGGAAAGACACACCTAACATCTTCTGAAATTTTAAATTTCTAACTTTCATAACTATGCGAAGGATAGGCGTGTCCCTGGCCCATGACTAGTGCTCCTTCTGCGTAGGCCTTCTCAGATTTCAGGGGAACCCTTCGGAGTCATCATTGTGATGATGCAGTCATTGACCCCAAATCGCTGCCACGCCAGGTGAGATGCTTCCGGTTCACTAGGTTAGTCATAGAAAGCGATGAAAAAATTTTGGGAACACCTCGCACTCCACTGAGGTCACAATGAGCAAACCTACGGCCATTCATATATCCTACTGCGTGGCGAATTCCTTGAAAGGAATGACTTTGCTATGAAGATGAGAAAATACCCCTACTCCTACGGCAAAATAATATCGTTGGTTTTCATTGCGTTAACGTTCTGTTATGTTAATAACCTTTGCAATTACTTTGTATTAAAAGGGGCTTGATACTCTTGTGTTTGTGTTTGGGGGAAGCTAATCGTATAGACAAAGTGATTATCTAGAAATCTTTACAAAAATTTTAAAACAACGACTTACCAATAAATCGTTGTAGTGAACTTTGCTTAAGAATTTTTAAGAAACATTCATCATCACGACAAAAAAAAAATTAAAATTACAGTATATATGCATTTCTTTAAAATTTAAATTTCTTACAATGTTGAATAGTATCAGTTGAAGAACACTATCATGTATAAATGTATAAATACGATTTCAGAATTATTAATAAAAAAGAGAAAGCTGCAGAACTTTTCAACAAGGAACACAATATAGGATTTTAGGGAAGCTCAATATTTCCAAGGACGACATACGCAAGTTAATTTTGAAAAACTGAAGCAATATTCTACAAAAAAAGTGATTGTATAATATGAATCACACAATAGGTTCTTGTTAGAGAGGTAATGGCAGTGGCAATTTTAAGGGATGACCATGCACCCTTTTTACAGTGCAGTTGTTGCCCTAAGGGGTACACGTACCCAGGTTGGGGACTAAGAAGTCTTAATTGGTATGATCGGCAATTAAGATGAGCTCAAGACAATGAAAATATGTACGTCTCAGCGATTCTAACGGCCTGCATTTCTTCTATTTCCAGTCTTACTTGACTCAATTCGGTTACATCGAATCTTCCTCATCCAGAATGCACAGCAGTTTGCTCAGCGAATCAACCCTGAAAGACGCCATCAAAGAATTTCAAAGGTTCGCAGGATTGAACCAAACAGGTACGAAGCCTCTATTACTCGTCGTGCGCGACTAATTTGACTTTTTAATGAAGATTATCCCCTTTTAATTGCGCATTGTTTTATGCAATCCTCGCTTAAAGGGTTTAGTGCAATTCATGATCTCACAAAAGAGCCTTCCTTTTCCTCGTTCAATTTCTCAAAGTTTCCCTAAGACTTTCAAACCCAGTCGTGCGGCCTCCTTGGGAATTCAACCGTTGCGAGGGCCAATTATTTCACGTTGCACCAACATGAAATCAAACTGGTGATGTAACTGACATCATGCTCAAGGGCTGCTGACTCGAGCTTCAAAGTCAGAGGCAAACGGTTTTCTCCAGTGAATCAGGGTTCTTAATCTGCTTCATTGGTCGAAGACCCTCCTTGAAGCACTGTGGGTGACTCACCCTACACAAATCATGTACACGCATTACTAATATGTCATTAGGTTGCATAAATCAGACAAACCCTCATTACCACAGCCCCCACATCTCCCAAAGAATTTCTGATTCATCGTGGTTATCGATGGCCCGATGCGTGATCCAAATGTTAATGTTAAAAAAGGGCCCTTGGCGAAACGAAGGAGGTAATTTATAGTTAAATACCTTATTTGCATATGGCTACACGTTGGTCCGAAGCCAGGTTTCTGGACCT
Organism: Cylindroiulus punctatus; assembly: GCA_034695085.1. Lineage (NCBI taxonomy): Eukaryota > Metazoa > Arthropoda > Diplopoda > Julida > Julidae > Cylindroiulus > Cylindroiulus punctatus. The sequence goes on along the minus strand of JAQFYZ010000521.1, from coordinate 35,281 downwards.
ACAACCGCCCCCTGGGCTTTTGAACCTGGTTTCTTGTTCAGGTCTTGCTGAGATTGCAGAAATTTTAAGCAAACATGGAGAAAAAAAACAGCTTTTTGTCACTTTTGGTTACAATTTTTGCGGAGAGCCCATGATACGTGGACTGTCTGCTAAGTGCCTCTATGCAAAAGAGGGACTAATGTTTGGAATGTGGCAGACTGGAGTTAAAATTGGAGGGGGCATCACCATTAATCAAACATGATAAACGTCAACGAAGCATCGTGCAATACGTGTTTTCTGAAAATGTATTTCATGTTTTAATTTCTGGCATTATGGTGCCATCGACGTCATTGTAATACGATGTACAGGGCTATCATGAAGTCCTACTCGAGTCTATATGATACCGTCATCATGAAAATTAATTTTAAAAATTCCACAGTTTTTAAATAATTTAATGTAACGATCGAGGGTAGGATTTTATGATCAGACTGTATTTTGTAAACTGGCATTTATGTGCATGGTCTAAGAAGTCAATTACAACTACTGTACATGTACATCTAGCAGTGGAAAATTTTAGTCGCACAGGCCAACTTTTCTGTTTAAAATTCAATAGTTTTAGACATGAATATCTTCTTTTGACATTTCGATTTTCCGTCTAATTTCTGCATGGGTGACGTCACCTCATTTCAGTAATCTTAATCAGCATCTTATTGCCAACGGCACTGTCCATAAACAATTAATGAGTGATCATTATCATTGAGCAAACAAAAACTGAACACGTTACTTCACCATGGCCTTTTTCGTCAATTATCTCCTCATTTTCAAACAATTGCAGCTTAAGTACAGTGTGTCCTAAGTTTAAAACGAAAAGCACGTCTTGTAAACAAGGTTAGACTACAGAACTTAAAACACAAAATCATTTTGGGCATTCAATAGCATGTATTACAAACACTTGCCTCTCAAATGTTGTGGCTGGATAAATAGTAAATTTACCAACGTGTTGAAACCATTTTTCTCAACATTCTCTGGGCGTACTTCCTGGATGTCGTTATCGCATTGTTGGTACACAGTCTATGAACCAACTGCTGGTACACACCCACATTTAATATCCAGATTTCACCTTGAAATACAGGTGCTAAAAGTGTTTTGGCTGATCATTTTATTGTCATAGAATTCCACATCCACTGTATAAACTTTCCCGAACAGACCGGAGTTCGCCTTGGTATATTTTCCAGAATTGCAATTTCTGAGAAATGAGGCTAAAAGATAAAGCCTTGTTTTTTGCTATGCAAGTGATATTTAAATTTATAATGAGGGGTAATTTCCTATACAGAATTGAGTAAATGGAGCATTCCCTAATTTGAAATGTTTTTGCATCTACACCATGCACTATGCGTGATAGCAGCTACGTCGATCATTGATAAGAAATTCTGGAAACCATATGTCCATCAGGGTATTATAGTGTACTGAGTACATGTACGGTATACTGCATAATAAAATGAAACTTTTAAACATTTTCAAATCGTATAATGCGGGGGATGTCCCAGTGAATAAATGACATTCAAAATAACATCGACCTTGCTTTCTGCATGCGTCACATCCCAGATACGAACATTAATTAGTTCCATTACTCCCCATTCCTTTCACTATTTTCAATTCAATGGCATCATCATTCCCATGCGTTCGTCATAGACTACAGCAAGACAGCGGCCTCCACACAGCCCTGTTCATTCGTCTTACTTGCCTGCCTTGACACACAATAATTTTGGTCAAAAAACATTGGTTGGCAAGGCTTCTGCCATATACACTATCAAGATTTGTGCGAAGGGATTTGCTAGAAATTAACGGTGGTGGGGCGCCTTGCCACGGACCTGACTTACAAGAAAAACTGTAACGAAAACCGTACTCCCACAGGCAAGGTGACACACTTTAAACAAAAGTACCCTTGAAAATTAAGTTATTCTATATGGAAATGTCCTACAATCGGATAAACAGATGTACCATAATCGTCATCTAGCCGACACTGAAATCGTTTATAAAAAACTCATTTATATGACGTTATATTTGAATGAATTAGGATCGATTTGATGCAATTAAATTAAGACGTTTGAAGTGTTCCACCAAAGATGAAATTTTCAACTTAAGCAACTTTTCCAGGTTTTAAAACAAACTTCCCTGACCACTTACATATAAATGCAGAAATATGATGCATATATCGATAACCGGCACATTCCATGTCAATTCTATAACTTATTTCTTCCTCAGAATTTCTTGGCAACTGATGTAAGCTTATTTGTGCTGTTTGTGCAAAATGTATTGCTTGGTGGAATTTACCCGACTTTTTCAAAGTAACTCCAATTTCCCTGACAATTCCAGGTTTTCCAGGTCCTGGTCTAGGGGAGCCCTGTAGATAAAATGTTATCAAACAATGTATGAAATAGCCACAAATGTTCAAATTGATGTGGCATGGCATGTAATCAAGATATTTTCCCAAAGAGCATCGGGGATCACATGCATAAAGCGCTGATCTTAATTTTTTTTTTGTTAATTAAAGGTAACATGGACAACGATACGATGGTCATGATGAACACCCCTCGATGTGGCGTCAAGGATAAAGTGGGACGAGGCAACAGCGCCCGAAGGAAGCGATACGCCCTTCAAGGTAAACAATTCTCCTTAATATTGTTAGTCAGAGTGCGGATGCTGAAAGTGACCTCACAAATCACAGTGCAACAGTGCTACAGTGCGAAAGTGTGCCAAGATGTCAGTTTACCTGCGCTGCAAACCAATTCGGAATTAAGATTCAGGATCAGTTTCTGTGATTCATGTTTGCTCACATGAAACACCTGGTTCCAGAATTTTTTTTGCCTCTGTGATGGTTTTCTGTGAATTTTGTATTTAACACATCACATCATGTGTGCACTGTCCACATTCGGTGAATTCCGATTGTGTGGTTTTCCACTGAAAGGCGAATTTACCAGAAAAATCGATAATAACGGACATGCCATGTGATAATGGGAAACAGCCCAATAGTTCTCCTGAATGCTGTGCTACAAATTGCCAGAAATTAACATCACGCACCTACACTGTAGCTTAATTGCACTTCCGACCTTGATGTACTCGCATGGCCATTGACAATGCGAGGAAAAATAAAAGTAAACGCACGTAAATATATAATTTCGAAAGTTGCACAGACAAGTAGCAATTAGCACAAAGCTTGTCAGACCTTCCCATTTCACCGTGAACTTGGATTAATGTCGGGAAATGAACCAAATTTCATTCGAAATCAAGGACTACAGTACATGTGCACCTATATATGATTCAAAGTATGCTAGAAGTAAAGATTCCTGGATATTGATTTCACATGCATAAATAATGTTTTTCTGCTGTAATCAAGCTGGGCCTGCACAGTTTTTGCAATATGAAACATTGAGTTAATTGCTATTTTACACGCATGCAGCGTCCAGACTATTCAGCGAATTCTATGAAGCAGCTAGAATGGACTGTCACGTGTTATTACTCACCACAAAAAATTAAAATTTCGTTAAGCTTGCGAGAAGGACGACATAAAGTGATTGCATGACGTATGTTATTGAGGTATCACGAAGTAATCGTCAGTGCAAATGCCTGCTAAGTAATTGAGTATCAATCACGAGTACGTGCTAACCGAGAACTAATTCAGCCTGGGCTTGCGTTGAAACATTTAACGTCCCATTAAGTTTAATCGACGATTAAAAATTCTTCCGGAACCGGATGATAGCAAGGCCTGCACCGAGCAGCATGGCAATTTACACAAAACAGGATGCCGTGCAACGAATTAGCTAAAAATTAGTATTGAACTCAATGTCAGAATTGATGGTCACTTTTAAAAATGTTGCCAAACAGTCGGTCTTGTTGAAACTTCAAAGTTTGATGGCGAGGAATAATTTACCCTCAATTATCATTTAAGAATTTGCAGGGCTTTTTAGTTGTTTTGCAACCGCTTTGATATTCATCCAAAATTGTTTTTTGCAAATTAAGGAGTGTTCAGGCTGCCTAAGACTATAGCTCGTATCCTCGAGCTAATTTCGTCATGCTCATGTGAGGCGTGTGAAAGTCTATCATTATCACAGAGGTGTCTTGTATCAGGAGCAATTTCAGGTGCTCCAATGATACCTGGTGGGGATTTCCCCTCCGGATAGTTAGATGAGTATGTGTGAACAACCAAACAAGCAATGCTCGCTATCGAACTCCGAAATTTTGTCTATGTGGGTCGCAACCACGGCACAACTTCCAGCCATGAATTAAACATTTTTACTTAATTATAAATATTTTATTCCCCAAACACTGCATACAGCGAAACAGTAGGGAAGCAATCAATCAGCCTTGAGCTTGCTGCGAAAAGTAGGCTATGGCCAAATCCTAATGTGACCAACGAATATCAACTTCAATTAAGACTGAAAACAAATAGCTGTCCAATTCGCGCTGCGGCTAACCTATAACCCTGACTCCAATTTTATACATCCGCCAATTTGAATATAATGCATCTAATTACTCTCGTGTTCCGGTTTACAGGAAGCCGCTGGCGTACGCGAGAGCTCACCTACAGAATCAGCAAGTATCCAACAAACCTCAAGAAAGGTGATGTCGATGAAGAAGTCAGAAAATCCTTCCAGGTAGGGTATTTCTTCGAAACTACTTGTATTATAATTTCCTCAAAGCCGCCTTGCAGTGTCATGCGCATTAGGAAGTAAATGCTCAAAACTAATTTTGGATCATGGACATTAGGTATGGAGTGATGTGACAGATTTGACGTTCAAACAATCCTCCTCTGGTCGCATCCACATTGATGTGAGGTTTGAGCGTGGGGAGCACGGTGACGGGGACCCCTTCGATGGACCCGGTGGCACCCTTGCCCATGCCTACTTCCCAATCTACGGAGGAGATGCTCATTTTGACGACTCTGAAAAATGGACAATCAGATCGTACCGAGGTGAGGCTGGTTGATGCAAGCTTCTTTTCCAGAAATACCGGTCATGTCTAACTGGCAAAATGTTATCATTGCATTGCAGGAACCAATCTGTTTCAAGTAGCGGCTCATGAGTTCGGTCACTCTCTTGGACTCTCTCATTCTGACATCAAAGCTTCGCTCATGGCGCCCTTCTATCGAAACTACGAGCCCAACTTCCAGCTCCACAAGGATGACATCCAGGGCATCCAAGCGCTATACGGCACAAAGACTACCAAAGAGAAACCGGTGTTCGTCAACAAGCCATCGGTCGGAGCAGCCCCTCCACCAAATAACGGCGAGCATGAGGAAGGCGAACTGTGCAGTGATTCTTCCATCGACACGATCTTCCAAGTTGATGGAAAAACATACGCTTTCAAAGGTAGGTGTCTAAGGGTCAATATTTTGCATGGACTTTTGCAAACTACCTGTTGGCTAACGTGTGCCGTTTCCAAACAGGTGAATATTACTGGAAGCTAACTGACGTGGGATTGGCCGATGGCTATCCGCGGGTGATTTCCAAGGACTGGGTGGGTCTGCCGAGTAACATAGACGCCGCATTTTCCTGGAGAAATGGAAAAACGTACTTCTTCAAGGTACTCATCGGATTGGTTATACACGAATTTTTCGATATGCTGGTGCTAGTTGATTGCTAATCCATGCAATGTTACTGTAGGGTGATAAATACTACAGATTCACCGATAAAGTCATGGATGACACGTATCCACAAAGGATTCAAGACGGGTTTCCGGGTATCCCCAACAATGTGGATGCTGCCCTAGTCTGGAGCGGAAATGGAAAAATCTACTTTTTCAAAGGTTAGTGCCGTGCAATCTTCACTGATGAACACTTACGACTTGGCGCATTTTTTTAACAAGTTCCATTTGGCACATAGATTCATCTTATTGGCGGTTCGATCCAGAGCAGAGTCTGGCTGTCAGCGATGATTATCCTAAGAGTATTTCCCACTGGGATGGAATCCCGAACAAAATAAACGCAGCTTTCCAGTGGACCAATGGCTACACGTACTTCTTCAAAGGAACGTACTACTGGAGGTTCAATGACAGAAACTTTGCAGTAAGTTGCTGGCTTTTCGTTAATACTTTGATGCGCCAATTTATGCCATGGTTACAACAATACAACCTGAGGCTCTTTGTTGATGTATCCCACCTTCTTATTGCTAGGTCGACACTGCACGTCCACCCTTTCCTCGTGCATCAGGAATCTGGTGGTTTGGCTGCAAGTCCATGACTGCTGATGATGATCCAGAGGCAGGTTCTCTTTCACCGAGCAGTACGCGGCAGTCTCACGCAGATATTATTTCTACTGACAATCAATATTCCGGTAAGGATTACTGATCCTATAATAATCTAATGGATAGACAATACCATCAACAATGGATTAATAAATGTAAAGATGCCATCAGTTATTAACAATCGTGGTGTTTTGTACCATTACAGCCAATGCCAAAGATGAAGTGGAATTATATCAGCCAGAATCCCAATTTCTGGAATCCCAAGAAAAGAACAGTGGCCATATAACCAAGTACAGTGTTAGCACTCTGGGATCAACGTTCCTCACCATGTTAGCCGGCTTTTTCTTGCTTAGAGAATGAAGGACTTTAGCATCCTTGTAACGAGGAAATTCCAAGAACTCAACCTTACCACAGCGACCGTGGTCAAGAAGTAGTGGTTGCATTTGCCATTTTACTGCAATTGTATTACAGTCAACTCGCGATGATGTGGCTGCCATCTCACTGGTAGGCTAAACTAGTTCCAGATTGGCAACAAAGCCATCGTCTTTTCATAAGTTTACCCCATTGTACATTTGTTCTCTCGTTCTGGAATAAGTCTACTGAAACGCTTGCGAGGGGAGTGGAGTCTACCTACTGCTGTTAGGAATATTTTTACCTTTTCTATTTTTGATGAAAGTTCAGATGAATGAATGAATGCTTAGGGCTTACTCCGAATATCCTTTGCGGTGGATACGAGAGCAGGCGCCCGTGTGAGAATGACCGAGTGAATGCCGATTGTGAATATCAATGTGTTTTAGCACTGGAGGTTGAAAAAATGTTATTCATACTTAATTATCCGTGTAATATTAGTTACATAGGCAATCACAACTGAAAATCCGTTGACGATTACTCACAGAATGTGCCTATAAGTGATGATTTCAAGCCAAAATGTTTGTTTTGAAGACATGATTAATGCTCAGATGCATGGCTTAACGCACTTTATTTATTGTAGAGAAGTGGGGAATGAGATGCATTTGTACTCGAAATGATGCTGTGAAAAACGCCTTATCTATCTGTAATTTTGAATACCTGTCTCGCCATTGAGCCAGGAACATGTCGGCCTTTTACGAACTTGTTGTACCGTATATACATAAACCTACAATGTGCCTAAAAGTGTACGTGCATTGATATGATCATTTCACAGGGATAATAAAGACGTATACCACACTTTTAAGATAAAATCGCTTTTTGCATCTGTTATTATGAACTACTGAGTAGGGAATCTCGTTTCGAGAAATGTATAGCACGTTTTAGGACATCCACAACAGATTGAACAGACCCTGTTCGGCTATAGAAACTATGGGAATAAAAGTGGGCTTCCCCTAACAGCTCACAGGTTGGCAGTGGTTGTCTGGTGGTCGGCAGCTAAATAAATTAAATATTTAGTGTTGCTTAGCTCCAACCAATTGCAAAAATTGCAGTATAATATCTTAACAAACATTTTATTTCTTATAAAACAACCATTGCATTACAGATACCTTCTGTATGGACTAGGCCTATGGAGGACATTGAAACAAACGATGGCGCATGTGCTGCCACTTAGTCGTAGCGCATCAAGATGGTCCTTGCCCACTGGAAGTTTCCTGAAGAAGTCATGTACTGCGCTGCATGACAGTAATATCACAGCCAATGGTGCTGCTCGTCACAATCATAGGAAGAAATTCCTTTAATTCGCACTGCTCCAGTAACAAACACGTCCGCATCGGTACCCGTGTTCAGCGACAAAGTCAGCATTTTCTCTGAGGCCAAGGGGTGCCAGGACCCAAAGGTGCAGGCAACGTTCTCGGCAATGTCAAAATAATGGCAACGTTTGGTGAGCCTCATGGAGGGAATGTATTCGAAAACACTAACGTGGTGGCATAGGTGTAGCATCATGACGATACCTGAAAGGGCAAAAAACCATGACCAGAATCGCACAAGGAATTCCAGGAAAAACTAGAAATTCCCCAAACAGTTCTCACCGAGCAGACCAGAGGACGGAGGATGCCTCATGATAGGAATAGCCGTATAGCGTTGCATGTAGCTCCAAGAGTCCCAAATCATTTGGGGGTGCAGAATATAAAACTTGGCATCGGGGTACAGTTCCCGATGCTTGAAGTAGTTGGTGAACAGGTCAAAATCGGGATGCCTGTACCACTGAAACAGCAATTACAATTGCATGAAACATTCTCAAAGGCCCGGCAAAGCGGTTCACCGAGACTCACTTGTTCAATTTCAACGGTGTAGTTGGAGGGATCCCAGGCGAACAGCGTAATGTTTTTATACAGCGGTGCCACCAGAAACTGGAACTCTGGCTTGGACACAACCTGAGAATTGACGATGCGAAAGGTGGTCTTGGTGCCCACGTCCTCCTCAAACCCCTCTGTAGGAGCGCTGTTGAACCTCAGCACGGCATCGTGCGAATCTGGAATAGGCACACGGATAAAACTCGTGTCCGGCAGACTAGGACATTGGACAGACGTTGAAAAATCTTGCAGAACTCACCAATTTCCTTTCCCAGAGCCGACTTGTAGAGGGACCCAGCGCTGGACACCACCGCGCAGGAGTTGTAGGCCGCGCGGGCCCACCGGTCCTTGATGCCAGCATCGGAGGGGAACTTCTCCCCGAGCCCCACGGCCCTGAAGGGCTCGGTGCTCCGGTCCAGGAACCGGATGTGGACCTTGCGCTTCATGTCACAGACCAGGGCCTTGGGCGAATCCACGGCTCCGTGCTTGCTGCCCTGGTACTGGACGTTGTAAGAGTTGCTTTCGGTGCCGTAGAGCACGTTGGCAGCATCCAACTGGGACCTCCTGAGCTTCACGATCAGCTGGGTCTTGTAGGTCTCAATCTTGTTCTGGATTTTGTCCGTGGGCACCGACAGCTTGTTCAGCATCAGGGTGTCGTTCCAGAAGTACCGGGGCTTGGCGCCCGCTGCGGCGCCCCCGGCCCGGCCCTGCCACGGGGAGTTGACCGGTGGCATCTTGCGCACCGAGGTTTCCAGAACGGGCCCTTTGGGGGTGGCGGCCATCTTCCAGTACACTGACCACAGGAGGTAGACGTAGACCAGAAGGCCGAGCATGGTGAGGTTGACGAACACCCAGAGGCTGATGCCGATGATTTTCATGGACTGCATTACCTTCAGAGTAGCTGGACCTCAAGGATCCATGGTGGGCGACGGTGAAGAACAGTCACATCTTGGCCGGCCGTCTCCAGCCGGTCATCTTCCAATGGCCTGTCCTGATGCGGCAGGAATCTCCATCAATTGGGCAGGCGCAAAGACTCTGGACAAAGACTCGTGTAGTGTTGACTGGGTGGCAAAGCATGGCAGAAAGCTTGGGCTAGAAGTTTCCAACTGCAGTTATTGCGAATGGGGCGGCCATTGGTGACCTCATGACGCCGATGATGCAGCATCCACTGCAATGATGCAACCTCCGTTGCCATGGCAACCGGATAGAGATGAAAGCGCTAGCGTCCCAATCCATATCGGAGGGGGCATTGATGAGGAAGTAATAACTGGACACTTCGGCCCTGTCCACGACATAACCAAAATTGTGGCCATGGGGGGAATTGAGCTGTGGCTATTGGCGGAAATCAATACTGTTTGGCACATCTTCATCCCCTTCCATAAGCATATCGTATTTAGTTTTTGCCAAAGAAGGAAAAATCGATAAACGTACAGGGGTGCCCTTGAATGAGAGCTTTGGATGTGCATGGTAATACTTTTGATTTGTTCTTTTTTGGAAGGTACATGTAGGTGCATGTTAATTTACCAAATCGATTGCAGTAATATGGCAATGGTAAGGTACTGATATGCACATGCTCGAATACAGTGTACATGCATGTATTCGCTTATATACATGTACGTGTATTTATTGTATAATACACCTTTGCTGCATTACTTTAAAATCATATAAAGTAAACAGGGTGAACTATGAAATGCAAACTTTGATATGAACTGAATCAAGCGAGATACAGTGTATGTTCATTTTAATACGCTCGACCTTTTAATTTATTGCGTACAAAGTTCCATAAAGATAAAATTTAAGCGAAGAAATTTTGAAGACCATTGGTCGGTAATCCACATGTCCTTGTGTGGTGAAGCCTGATTTGAATCAGGGGAGGCGCTGGTAAACAATAAAATCATTTTGTAGTCCATGAAGCGCCGCCTTGTGATGGTTTCTCAAAACTAAAGTCAAGTTCATTGTAGCGTTTCTAGGAAGGCACGTACGCTGTGCATTATTTGTTGTTTTAGCATAGCTAAAAACGCTTGTCACGTCACGCAGCCATGGTACTTTCCTATTTGAACAGCGTTTCGAACACTTTGGGATTGAATTACGTCACCAGTTTAATTTACGGGAACGGAGTCGGTTGCAAGGACCAGTTGGCCAGGCAGGGTTCAAAGGCTGGGGCAAGAGCAACCAGCATCATCATGCAGAACTGTGGTCGCAACTTTGTTAGGCTGGCAGGAATATCTGGTGCAGTAGCAGTCGGCTTAGGAGCATATGGAGCACATGGTATAAAATACAATTTATGCAAAAAATATAAATTGTGAATTTTGTGGGTGTTGGGGCTATGGTGATTTCAGGAGACCATTTTAGGTATGCTCATGATGGTACAGTACTGTTTCCAATGCTGGAATAACAGCAGCTTTGGCCACAAATTTGCAACAAATTCATCAGGGTGGATATGAATCGATAACAACATTAAGTATTATGCATTCTCATTTCATTTTCTAATTCTTTCAGTTTTCTCGAAGCAACATGTAACTGAAGAATTAAAGCAGGTAAATTATATTTGAATCACTCCCACAAATCAGGAGTGGTTGGATGAACCACAAATAAGTTGTTGGATAGTCCACAAAATAAAAGAAAAACGTAACGTGATAAATATAAAAACAATTCAAAAGATATGAAAACAAAACGTCGGCTATAAAGCCAAAAATCATTGTTATTTTTCCATGTTTCCTAATTTAGTGATCGCAAACTTATATTTAAATTCTACTTATGCATTTGCTATAATATAACATTGGCAATTTTACAACATTGTGATTATCTCCTATTTCAGGTGTACGATACTGCTAATCGATACCACTTAATACACACAGTGGCCCTGGTCGGGGTGCCGTTAGTTAGGAAGCCTCAGATTGTAAGTTTTTCTTTTGTCGGAGATTGTAGTTCATGAATTAGAATGATATTACGTTTACTCGTTATGTACCTCCTTATTTTCCAATAAATTGTAGTTGTCATTAAAAGTATCGCTTAATGTCAAAGAAAGAATTGACTATCTAAGGTGGAAATTTTGCTTTTATTTTGACAGACTGGCACCCTCATTGCCCTAGGCATGCTTCTGTTTTGTGGATCCTGCTATTTCCATGCCCTAACTGGGTATAAACCCATTAGACAAGTGACACCTTTTGGAGGAGTATTGCTAATACTTGGCTGGCTTTCCATGGTTTTGTAATCCTTATTTCAGAATAAACTTAATTTTAAAATTGTGAATGAGCGTTTTCATTGCAATCTAATGTAGACAGCTACGGAGACCATAACAAAGTCAAGTGTGGACACTAAATGTCTTGGTTTATTTTTAATATATCCATTCTGATAACTACCGAGTTGTGTTGGCTATGCAGTAAAGCGATGCACTTCTCAACTTTGGCTCGGGGCATTAAGTTTCAACAATTGAGCCTTTCAGAACGCTGGGCAATTATTCCATTTAGGTAAAATGCACAAGCCGGCGTGTATTATAACATGGACACATACTGTATGTCCACCAGGACAGTATACAAAAGAGAAATGAACAGGATGAGATTAGTAAATGGTCATCACTTTAGTAACAGAATATGATTTCAAAAGGATGCTTCAGAATTTAAATGCATGTGTAGGCGGATGGATTGCGTTTCAAAATTCTGCCACCAGGGGATGCTGAAGCATCAAAACTTGCTTTGCGATTGAAGGAGACTTGATGGATCAGGATGGATGAATGGGATCATGCAAACATTACTCATTCTATCACTGCATTAATATTGCAAATAGAGCTGATATAAGGTAACAGTAATTTTTTGTACTGAAAGCAGATCAATAATTCGTCGCGCCAGTAATATAAAATCACATAGTGCAAGGTGTAGTTGGTGCAACTGATGTTACTTGTCACTGGTTTCACAGAATCCTAGGGTCACACAAGAGAGGCTGATTTGAATTGATGCACAAATGGCAGTAAACGCCATCACATGTGTGTCAAAGGTGTGCGGCACCCTCCTACAGCCCTCCATTCCATAGTAACTATCCTCAAAAAATGTCTCAAAATGCTTCCAATGAAGAGCTTTTGTATGATGCACTAAATGTAAATGATGTCAGGCAAGTCAAGGAGCTGCTGACCAAAGGTAGGCAATATCGACTATTTAATAACAGGTTAAATATGTGACAGTAACACATTGTCATTTTGATATTTCGACCTTATAGGTGTGGAAATCAATGCATATGTTCGTTGCGGTCGAACACTTTTGGGACGCGCTGCCCAGCTAGGGCACATCGACTGTCTTGCGATGCTCTTGGAAGCCCACACTTTTTGGCAGTCTAACAACAACGTAGTCGAGCAACGCAGGAAATGCGACGTGAATTTGCTAGATTACTACGAGAGAACCCCTTTGCACTATGCAGCCGAATTGGGAAGGACTGACATTTTAAACATACTGTTAAATGCTGGTGATTACTTTCCCCCCTCGTCCGATACATGTACCATGTGCCCGAGTTATTTGCGTGTCAGGTTACTTTCTAATCCCTTCAGTTTACTTCGGTTTCTTTCAGGTTGCAGAGTGAACGTCGGTGATTTCACTCCCCTTCACCTCGCTTCGAAGCGTGGCAACGTCGATATAATCGACAGACTACTTCAGTCGGGATGTGAAGTCAACAGAAAAACCAGGTAAGTCCTTGCCTATCTGTTATCAATATGCAAGACGCCATCATATTGTAAAGCTATTACATGTAATAGGATTGGAACACCATATATATGCAAGAGTACATTGTACTATCTGAACAATTGTTTGTTTTAGTGACAAGGCACTAACACCCCTTCACTTTGCCGCTGATCGAGGCTTTGCTGATGTAGCGGAGGTGCTAATTCAGCATGGTGCCAATGTCAATGCACTCGATACATCCGATCGAACCCCTTTGTTTCTTGCTGCTAGCCGCACTAACCACGAAGTTGTGGAAGTGCTCATTAAGCATAATGCCACTGTTAACATGGAGGAAATTAATGGTAAGAAACGCCTCGGCTACATGAAAATAACTCAAACTTATTGCAAAACATTGAAATTTCAGGTTACACTCCCCTGGCGGAAGCTGTTTGGAAAAACGATGCCCCGCTGGTGAAAATTCTGCTGGAGGCTGGTGCCAAAATCACAAAATCGCATTACTTGCTTCATTACTGCGTGGTGCACCGAAACTATCACCTTGTCAAACTACTGATTAACTCTGGATGCTTAATCAACCTGAGGGATGAAAATGGGGACACACCTTTGCATATTGCCACAAGGGCCAGTGAGATGATGATAATAGATATTTTGCTGCAACACGGTAAGGGCCATTTTATTGATGGTTTCTTTATGTAATTCACAAAAAAATAAGGGTCATAAATTCAATATCTGCACTTGCTCAAGTTTAATAAACATTCTCGTTGATTGCTTGTTTCAAAATTGTAGCCTATTCAATGCAGGTACGGGTTTTTATGATCCATCAGTTGGAGTTGCAGCTCGATGCCATATTACGTTATTCTAATTTATGCAATTTCATTTCAAGGTGCTAATGTGAACTACCCCAATACAATCACAGGGAAAACTCCTCTGCACGAAGCAGTGGAGGCAATTCGAGACTGTGATCATCGGACATTTTCCCAGGTTTTATCCAAACTACTGCAATACAAATGCAATTTAAATGTAGAGAGCCACACACTGGGCGATTTTCCTCTATATCGGGCAGTCAATCTAGAGAAATTCAACATTGCAGCCATCTTGATAAGACACGGATGTGACGTTAACAAGGGATATGTTTACTCCTGCAACACTGACAACTTGTGTCTGGCCCGAAGGAAGAACAACCTAACGCTCGCTAAAATGCTAGTCTACAGCGGCTTTGACTTGAATTATACCCCATGGTTAGAAATCTTGCCATCAGAAATAGGACATTCCTATCACAGCACCAGCTTGAAGGGCTGGCTGATTCATGCAAAAACTAACCCCTTGAATTTAACCGTGCTCTGCAGAATTGTGATCAGGAAAAACCTGGGAGAAAATCTCCAAGAGAAAATATCAAAACTGTTTCTACCAAATAGACTAAAACGGTATCTATTTTTAGAGGATTTAGATTAGCTGGAGATTTCCTTAAAAACTTTTATACTATTTTGATCCTTTTTAAATGCCAATTGACTTTATGCAATTGGATGTCTGTATTAATCTAGTCCCAGCATAGAAAAAAATCTAGTTGCAGAGGTCAACTAGACATCTTGCATAAATTGTCATTCCTGCATAATGACCACCCTTCAAATTCCATTAGTCTAATATGGATTCCATTTGAAGGCTATAGTATACTTTATAATTGGCCTTATCCTTTAAAAAGTCTGTTCTGATATTTGTTGTACATTGATATTGAAGATAATTAAATACGTTTTGAAACTTCTTGGAATCTGTGATTAGTGACACAAGTTCATCATCTGGCACTCACTGCTCTGTGACAGCAAGGTCACATGTACGTCACGTACGCCTACAGGTTTTTCTGTCTCCAACAAGTACTGTACATGTTATGAAATAAAACTTATCGAATATAGGAAAACAACAGTCTACAACAACAGTAAAACAAAAGAACAATCTTGAGATACATGTACGTACATACAGTAACTCAAAATGCATTACAAACGCGTATAGAACACACAAACAGCTACAGTAACTTCCGGTGATCACTAGTTGATCACCATGAGACCATGATGAGACTGTCCATAATTGACAAAAGAAACACTTGAATAGTGCTCTTACCTCATTAATGGTAAATCCTCCCGTCCACCGTCTTCGGTATTTACCAACTGTCACTCACGGTAAACATTCACAAAATT
Source organism: Cylindroiulus punctatus (assembly GCA_034695085.1). NCBI lineage: Eukaryota > Metazoa > Arthropoda > Diplopoda > Julida > Julidae > Cylindroiulus > Cylindroiulus punctatus. The sequence goes on along the minus strand of JAQFYZ010000521.1, from coordinate 19,943 downwards.
CACATTTCACAATTTCACAAAACTGCCCAACAATCCTTCGAATGCACGCTTGGAATTCCATTTGATCCCGTGATGCAACGCGCCAGCTATATTCTTGATGATCATTGGTCGAAATAACAGATCACGTGAGGACTTGGCACGTTGCCAAATTAAATCTTCATACAAAATGGTGCCAAATGTTTCTTTCGCGTCAGTGCCAGTAGTTTTGTTCAGTCTAAAATCAAAGTGTGGTGCAAGAATGCATACATGTAGAATGAATAAAGTTTTGGAAGATTTAGGAATATTTAAGCTCATTATGCAATCGTTACGCAATGAGAATGATCCATTATTAAAATAAAACCAGATTTGTTGGCAAACACAACTTTACTGCAGTTACTGCTGTATTTCCAGTATGTGACAACATGGAGACGATATCGAGATTTATGGGCAAAAAAATTCATCGATTTTGAAAACTAACGTTTATCTCCAAATCAATGCTCTTCGGAACAATAAATACAATTCAATAACTTAAAATAACGATCATAATTAAAAGTACAATCAATAAAAACGTTATTGACAGCCATAACCACAAAATAATTTAAAAGTTTTGGACGGTGTTTATCGACGAAATCACTGATGCCATTATACAGTAGACTCCCTCCAAGCTGTATACAGTGCATACGAGAACAGCAGTGGTATACGACTCTTAGAATTCTGGATAGTCCAGAAATTTGTTGTTCAAATTGTATAAAACTTGAAGAAAATGAATAACGAATGTAAGAAGAGTGTGTGTGAGTGAGGATATGTACCCAAATTGACTTTGGGCTTTGGGATGACTCATCGGCATTATAGACGATTCTGAAAAGCATGGAGGGAGTCGACCGTGACGAAAAGGTTCTTTGGACTTGACGATTGAACTTCAATGATCAAATTAAATTAAAATTATTCAATTCAGTCAGACTAGAAAACTTGATTCAACACCGTAATTCATACTTTTCATATAGAAAAGATCCTTTGAAAAAATACCTCGAATCATGTCACATCTGTAAAAAAAAAAACAGAGTGGGGCAAACTCACAGATTCGTTTGCTCGAAATAACGAAAACATATGAATGCCTTTGAGATTCACTCATAAGTACTTAAAAAACGAGACTTGGGCAAACAAAGAAAGCATCAGGAAAATATTCAAAATCATGCAATTTTAACAACCGCCCATATAATTTTCTCAAAAATGTAAAAACTAGGATGGCAAATAATATAGCGTGAGAAACAAAACTTTGGTCAATTGACAATAATTAGTAATGGAAGTGGTGCCGTATAGTTAAACTAAAATAAATAAAGCGAAAATGCTACTGGCCGTACATTCTGCATTCCGAGAATACTTTTTCCTAAGACTGTTCAAATTATACTTAGTTATGAAAATAACTCGCACTCCGTTGAGATTAATACAACTTTTTCAGCTGTTCAAATGCTACAAAGAACTGAAAGAATATGTTAAGAAAATTACACATGAAAACAATGACGGGCATCAAATGGTTATTTTCACTGATGAACAACTTAATATTAAAAATAAAACTCAATTTTGAAGCAGAATTAAAAATCAAAAAAAAAAATATATCCAATCGTATAGGAGCAATAAATGCTCAACATTTAAATCCATGATGTAAAATGACATTAAAAAGGCGTATGAATAAGGATACTATAATATTCCAGGGTCCTAACCTAACCCATGTTGGAATGAATCCTTTGTAAAGGGCTAGCACACCTTCTGTTCGCACAGTCTGAAAGTCAAAAATGCAACATACATGCTTTGAATTACTACCATTCAAATTTTTATTAAAAGTTGGCTTACCTGCAAAAGACAATCCACAGAGCTAGTGTATATTGCCTGAACTTTTATTCCATCAACAACTGCTGATTTCAGATCTCTTTGATTCATAAGCCTTGTCTGAATTTATAGACGAAATAATTGATAAGAGCTATGAGATCTTTTAAGTTAAGTTTCCAACGTGGAAATTTTTTGGAAAAAAAAACATACTCTGACAACATCTATTGGATTGGAGGCAATTGCTCCAGCTAAACCGGCTAAAAAACTGGACCTGCGATATATAAACATGCCCGATCACTATCTTCAAGCAAAGTAAAAATTAGACCAACAGAACATCTCATTCACTTACAGACACTTACGAGAAATGATTGGCTACACCATCAGCGAGGATTTCCTTATTAATAAAATACCTCTTCGCCATGTCATAAACTGGTAGTTCGACACCGACGATGATGGCTGCCCTTTGAGCAGTAGTTCCTACACCCTTTATAAAACAATAAAAAAGTTGAAGAGCCCCATTTTTTGAAAAACGTTGATTAGATGAGAAAGTGATGAAAACCTTACCCGCCACAAACCCCGAATACCTTCCTGCCTGTACATATCAAGGAAGCAAACAAACATATTGTTTCGAGTAAACGTATTTTTTTCAGCCTGCATTCTAATCTATCCACATTAACAAATTGATAAAAAAAAACGATTAAATCTTGGGTGATAAATTAAAATTACTGGCAATTTTCCAAACAAGTACCTTTAATACATCAGTAGGGTTTGCTATTGATGAAGATACCACACCAGCAAACATGGCACAGCAAACGTTGGTGAAAAGGTTTTCCTCTGAAATCATTGAAGACCACAGAGAAATTGTAAAATAATTATTAAATTACCAGCAAAGTTTCTGTCAAATTCACTTAGTAATGAATATGAGCCTTGAAGTGAACAAACAAAAATTCACAATATGTATTAAAGCTGTTGCTTAAAATTACAATAAACGAGCTAAAAAGCAAAATAGACAAAAACGTACCATCTGGATTTTTCACAAAATGCTTTTTTGTCGTATAATATACACCTATCTTGATTGTACCATAGGTTGCCTGACGAAGCAGAGCGGGACTAATTCTGCAATAAAAAAAACCTTGTTCATTTTAGTTAACAGCTGGTTTTAGTGTATATCGCTACACTTTGTATGGCATGAGAAGATGAGGTTTTATGGTTTACATTTTATGTTCTATTGTCATGCTGAATCTGCACGTTTTATCAAAAGCCATGAGAATACATCCATCATGGAACGAAAGTGAAACATGCATTTGTAATACTGCTCATGACAAATAAAATAAATGGCTCACCCTGAATATAAAGCTTTCACACCTTCATCTTTGGAAATTCGGAAAAGAGCATGTAGCATGCCCCTATATTTTAATTCGCTATGCCTTGTGTCAATTTTCTGGCCTTGGATCTGTAGCCGTGTCTTTGTGGTGTCAATTGGAAATGTTCCTAGAAGGAGAAATATTTACAAGTGGACTTGACGTCAGGTCTCCATGAAATCCGATCTCATGACTTTACATTTTGTTAATTCAAATATGATGTCATTTGGATGTTATTGAAATTACAGTACATTGAACTCGTATTACCAGAATCGCAAAAAACATGGTATTTTAGTAATGGATTTGAAAATGCCTTAATTTATCCTTCTAAAACAAATTATCAAGCTAGATAAATTACCATTTTGGTAGACTCACCAAATTCTGCTGTTATCGATGCCATGCCACCATAAACAAACGGCCTCCAATCAGGTTTCCCCATCGCAGTTTGATATTATTTTGATTTTAAGATTATCGCAGACGTGTCTAAATTGAATGACACAAAAAAATTGAAAAAAACGGAATCCACTATTATCTTCACAACATTAAATTTCCAAATGAGAACAAAACTGAAGTCAGGTTGAACAAACTTGGATCAAAACAACGAGAGAATAAAAAAACCATATCAGTTATGGGTTACTGACTGCAGGCATCAATGTCAAAAATAAATGCCTATACATTGGTGGGTTTAATGAAAATTGTACACCGCAGACAGAAAGTGTGCATTAAATTTACAACAGTATATCACGAGGAAATCACATGAATAAACAATTAACACTTCTGGGTTTGAGGTCTACTGATAATACCTTCACATCTTTCAGCTGTGCCTAAGCTACTAGGCTTAAAAGTAATCATCAAGGATACAGTTGTTTGAAATCCTTGAAAAAATTCTAGGTATTGCACGTCGGCTTAATAGTAAACATTGAATTCGTTTTAGAAAGGACAAGAATACACTGAAGAACAACATTAACCCACATTCTTTGACAAATTATGTCGTCGCAGGCGTCTAGCTTAAAGATGACAAGCACAGGCTATACATTTGTCATGTTGTGATATTGTTGAATTGAATACAACACTTATTTCCCAGAAACGAAAATCTTCGATTTTTAAGAACATTTTTGCAGCGCCATCCTGATACTGATATTTACGCAAAATTTAAATATGCGTAGACTAAGCTCCAATACGCATTTTTACATCCTTTTCTGTATAGTCATAGAAATCCAGGCTTGCAGTTGAAATAAATTATAGTGCAACTTTCCAAGGGCAGCGCCAAACAAGTTGCATAATTGGTTGGATTCCCAGGAAAACAAACTTGTTTTGAAATCAACTTACACGAAACAAGGGCGTATGCATTGCGAGCCAACAAATATACCTATTGCATTATAGAACAAACAATTAAAAATGGTTATGCAATGTCTCAAGATCCCAAATGGCATAAAAAGACCAAGTAGTTACAGAAATGAAATATAAACCCTCATTTACTAATATACATGTATGCTTTCCATTTTACTTCAATCATATTAACATAATTTGACATCCTTCATAATAACAGTTTTGTCCCTGTGGTTATGTTCACAGTTCCACATCTCAAGTGCCAGCCTGTGCGTCAGAATAATTATTAATAACCTCACAAAACTCATTAGTCTTTCCTCACCATTGCAGCGGTTAAAAATTAGCTGATAGATCATAAAAGGATTACGGATGACAGAATTTACATTTTTACGAGCATTTCAGGTTTTCAGCACTCAATACATTCCGTAAATTATTCCTGATTGAAAAACCGTCAAAAATGACAGTTTTTGTCAAATTTGTCATTACTTTCAACTGCTGTACATATACAACTCAAACATGGTATTTGACAGGTACATGTACATGCAGTGGCTACCCCTTAATGTGATTGCGGATAATGTTATCAACAATTTGATGTTATCGGAATTGCCCACTCCCAAACGCTTCTATGCAAATACAATGTAAAACAAACGCTTATAGTGACCAACTTTCCGCATCATTTTCAAATGCACAGTTGGAGAAAACCTTTCCTTATTTTCATCTTTCAATGCAATTATACAAAATATAACAAATAATTGCATACGAGTTGTCTGTTGCCACTGGCCAGTTGCACGCATCAGTTTCGCTCGTTCGAATTCAGTAGGTACAATATTATAGAATAATATATTGCTTTCAGAGCACACTCAGAACAGACTCGTAGTTATGTCAGTGGCTAAAAGTATTGTGTGTTCAGTGAGATGTCAGCCTGCATGGTCCCAACATGGTACCCACTGTATCATAATCATGCTTCTTAGGTTTTTAAATTTCTGCACAGACACCAAAATTATCAAGTTCAATGTTCATTATTAGTTCAATGTTATTTTTATACATTGTACATTGATGTTTATAAACATTAAAATGGTAATAATTTTTTTTTCACTAATTGCAAAGACCTACTTGATTTCATTTTGCTCAAAAGGGCATCCTCTACATATACAGGAAGTAAAGGAAAGCACTAGGGAAACTGTCTACCTATGGCTAATTCCGTCTATTTCGAAAAAATTGTAATCGGCTCTACAGTGTATATATGTTATCAGTGTATACTGTATGCATACATGTACAGTATACCGGCTTGCACCCTGGATCGAAGCTATATAGCAAACACGCAACGCAATGCTGAACTACTAGTGTCTACAGGTAGGTTCTTGATGAAAGTACCATTGGCTGACATACAAATTCAGTTTGAGTGACGACGTAATACCGCAATTTTGCGGTATTGCGGTTGTCATTTTGCCAAAATCATCTTATTCGAAAGTTAGGGAAAGCTGACATTCATCAATAGAACTACCACGGTATTAGTGACCCTCGATATTTGTGTACGTTTGACAGCACATTGTGCCTGCAGATGCATAAGCATTTTGGAAACAGCAGAATTACGTTGATCGCTGTGGTTTGACACAACAAAAATTCTAAAACGCAAATAAGTGAATTAGCCTACAAGTGGGCTCTTAGCTAGGCCTACCTTTTTAATTCCGTCTCATTCGAGAAAATCAGTTTTTCCGTCGTGAAAGAACCGCCTGGGGTAGCAGCAGCCCTTTTATCACATTCACCATCGTATCCAGCGAAACTTATTGATTCGATAAAACCTCCAAAGAAAAGCTGACCATGAAATGAATCACATCCACCAGGCACGTGAACAAATATGGCTGGTCAGCATATTTAGCTGATGCGTCATTGCAGTTTCATCAATCAGAGAAAATGACGCCAGTTTGGACTGCCGCCATATTGCTAGTCTAACAATCCATAATTATTAATAGAAACCTTGAATAAACTCTGGTGCAGGGCATTTCTCCTTTCCGATTTAAGTTTAAATAAATGTGTACGGCCCACTGGCAATTTAAAGCTTAATTTTTTCGCGGGATCAGAATATCTTCGCTTTAATGGGATTACGTAAACGTATTGTGCTTTCAGCGGCTTTACTAATGTTTGAGGTGCAACCATTGGGATTTTAGGTAGATCCATGATCCTTCTACATGTAGATCTCAAATCCGCGTTCATGTCTACCGACTCTCATGGTTCCAAAACTGGTTGGTACAATGTTGGCTTTCTTTTTACATTAAAACAAGGAAGGAATTCAGTTCAGAGACGAGGCCTTGAATTCTGTTTCGGTCCAAAGGTTTCATTTATATTCCATTACGACTATATTCGTACTAATGATCCAATAACTCCCTCAGGGTGCGACGTTCCTCGCCATCTAGCTGTTTATTTACAGTAGGTAAACGATTTCAACTTTGGTTTGGACTCAAAAATTTGCATGATCAGCGCAATTTGCTCTTATGATAAACGGCATTTTCCATCGGCTTCCATCTCTTGACTTCCATATTATACAGCTAGACGCGACATTACATCTTTATATAGAGTTGAATTGAAGATGAGATTGCATGATGCTTTCTCATTACCAGCTAGGTCACCATTCTTCATTTTTAAAAGAATAAAAAAATCATTATACCTGTCTTTTCCCCCCAAGATTTACCATTTTCATCTCTGGGCATGCAAGCTCAATTTTCAAAAAAAAAAAAAAAACATAACAAAAAAATATATACAAGTTTGACTACTCTAGCTTTCAAAAGGTTTTTGCTACCATACATACTGTATGCTATGCCGATATTTAATGTAGCAATAGATCTTTGTTTCACTAAATGATTAGGGCACTTGTGTTGGATATTTTAGACTGACTATACATGTACTCATAAACTAAGGTCAAAATAATCTTTCCAGTCAATATGGCCCAATTGCATTTATAGATAGGCATCTTCCTCAAGACAGTTCATTTATTTTGTCAGATTTGCATAAATGCTGCGGCCGCACTCAATGCTACCTGTGATTGGAAGTGCAGATCAAGCTGTACGAAGAACACTAAAGAGACCGGCTGATTACGGGGGTGGATCACGTTCGATCGATCCAGCCAAGAACGACGCACCATTAGACTTTGGTAAAACCCGAGCCATGAACCACACTGTAGTGGACATTGGCAGTGACAGTGAGGAGGACGTTTCTGAACTGTCATCTACGGACGATGAAAGACACCGACACCAGAGTCAGGATAGAGATTACAGGGACAGAGATAGGGACGACAGATGGGATAGATTTAGAGAAAGAATTGGTGAGATTGAATACCTGCATGCAGTCTTTTGAACAAAAGCTGCTTGAGTGTGAATGCTATGCTATGTTATTCACCATGAAAAATCACCCAAAGTTATGATAATGGCACGAAATATAAATTTCAGAGAGAAGCAAATCACCCACCCCTAGGTATTTGGAAAACCACGATATGATGCCTTCTTCAACAGTTGGGTCAGTACCTATTGACAGTCTGCAACAGCAGTGGCCAATTATGTATCCTGTTATGGGAGTAACTGATCCAGCAGCAGCCATGATGGGAATGGTTCCGATGAATTACTCTCAGCCCGGCTTGTCACAAGTATGTTCTCTGTAAATATAATGGAATTAGATAACCACCCATCTGTTAATTTTGCCTCCATTTTACCCCCCAGTATAATTACCTCGGACAAGTTCAACCGGATCCATCATTAGCATCAATTGTTCCGATTGTGCCCGTTATGTCTGCAGGGCCAATAAAGGAAATTATACACTGCAAGAGCTGCACTTTATTCCCACCAAATTCCAGTAATGCCGCATTCCAGAGTTACTTACGACATAAGGATTTGCAAGAAATCGTTTGCACCAATTAACTATATTGAATTTTTAGGTGGGCCTCCTCAGACGACTAGGGAGCGCCCTCCTGGATGCAAAACTGTGTTTGTGGGTGGACTGCCTGAGAACATTACGGAGGAAATCCTCCGCGAAATATTTGAGCGATGTGGGGGAATATTCACCATTCGCATGAGCAAGAAAAATTTCTGCCATCTGCGATTCGATAGCGAAATTTATGTGGATAACGCCATATATTTATCTGGTGAATATGTTTCTGTGATGGATTGCTATGAAATATTAATTAGTTTGTAGAAGATGCTAACATTTTTGTTGCTCTTAAGGCTATCGAGTTAGAATAGGTTCTAACACTGATGCAGCTAACAGTGGTAGACTGCACGTTGACTACGCCACTGCACGTGATGATTCATTTGAATATGAATGTCACCAGCGCAAGATTCAACGTGAGCAGAGGCATCTCGAGCGCCTGGAGCAGGAGAAAATGTGCCCCAAAAGCCCTCCGCTTGTCACACACTACAGCGATCATGAGGCTTCTCTTTTAACTGAGAAAATTAAAGGTTTATAATTTTATACAATTTTGCTTTGATTTCTTTTAAAATAAAGCTATGTCATTGAAATCTAATTTTTCTCATTAGTTGCAGCAAATAATGGTGGGACAAACCCAACTCAAGGTACAATTTCACATTTCAGTGTATCATAGCTGACCTAATTCTGTGGAATGACACGGCTATTACGGGGACTCGTGCATAAATATAATGGAAAATGTATTTTCAGCTGGTGAGAATGGCTTTCCAAAGGCCATTCAGACACTGATCACCTGGCTGGATAGAGGCGATTGTTCAAAAAAGAATTGTGGTCAGTTTTACAGCATGATCCAAAGTAGCAACAGTCATGTGCGCCGTCTCATGACAGAAAAAACGCATTATGAAGAAGAGCTGGCCAGGGCAAAGGAGCAAATAAATTACAGAATGCAAGGCATTATTGCACAATGTGAGTATTAATTCTTTTTTTTTCTTTCAACTAACATTTCATTGCAAAAGCAAGAAAGCATGCTTACTACTCGAGATATTTTTAAATGTCATCCTTTTTGATGATCACGAAAATTTAGTACAAAACCTCTAGACGGTAAAGTGAAATTGGTGTAATGTAAGGAGTCATTATGGGTACCGAGTCGTGTATGGAACTAGAGCCCGGCATGTTCAGTATTAATCAAAGCGTAAGTTACAGTTGATGGGTAAGCCCGCAAAATGAGGGGATAACGGCAAACTGCACAATATAGGAGTGGTAAGGAACGGTAGTAATTCAAAGAATATTATGATTTCAGTCATACTTCTTGCACTTGAATTTGTGATACATGCAGTATTTATAAATGTATAAATGTATTTATAAATTAAAATACAATATCAAGTGCTGGCTGACATCACATGTATTACTGATTATGGATGAGACATTTGGATTAGCTTTGATTCAACTAGGTCCCAGTTGCAAAATTTAATGTAATCCAAAAAAGATCAAAGACTCGAAAGTCAGTTTAATTTGAAGTATGACTGAAGATCCAGAATTAGGACAAAAACGTCTTGTGGACTCACTGGTAAGGATCACCCAAAGTCAGATCATTGGTTCTGTGCGATATAGAATGATATTCACGAGATGTAGCTGCCTTTAAGCGGTAATTAATCTTGGTGGGTAATGCCGAGTGCACACCAGTGAATAGTGTGAAATCCAGGCCCTGTTGTGCAAAGTCAGCATATAGCTTTTGCAATACCAGTGCTTTGATTGGCTATGTATACATGGCTTGGATTTTGCACTGCTGTTGGGATCTCCCTGGCCACTGACCTAACGATGCACTGTGTTCTACCCTTAAGTCAATCAGATTGAGAAAGTATTCATGGCAGCCAGTCACCAGAAGGTTTGGGACCATTTCACCAAGGCTCAGAGGAAAAACATAGATATGTGGAAAAAACAACTACAGGTAGGATTCTTACAGACTAGTAAAGATGGGATTACTTTCGTGTTATAACGTTGATTTCTTACAGGTCTCGCACCAAAAATAATTTGGCTGTGATATGATAGACCATTGAAAATATATATACAGCCCCTCACTTGTAAAAGTTAAAACGAGGTTAATAGCATCCCGTGTGTTACTTCGTAACTGTCGAAAAAAGAAAACTTAAAATTAATTCTATTTTTCTCGGCGACCATAGGATAGAAAGGATATTTTTGTCATTGTTGCAATGTTTTTTTGACAGGAAGAAACAGTTTGATACTTCGTTGTTGAGTCGCATCTTTTCCCTCTCTAAATCTTGTAATATACAAAAAACTTCAGTAGGTGCAGTGCAATGTGGGGAAGCCCACTATCCCTTTGAATTTAATATTTATCTAGCCTATATAGCAATGCAGACGTTTTAAATTTGATGCACAGAATCCATTATGCTGGACAACGTAGGTAGGTAGGACAACCCCAAGGAATTTGAGCAGGTATATTAGCGAAATGAGACAAACGTGGTATTGATCTTGTACTGTAGCAGTATGCAATTAAGGTTTGTGGAAAGTACAGACAACCAACACGATGCATGGAATCGAAATGCATTGCAATAATTATGGGAGGGTCATGCGGGTAATGTTGGAAAGGTCAAGTGATCAGTACCAAAAGTTGAAGGGAGTGCATGTAAACCGTGGAAAATAGGTAAGTGAGAAAGGATGAGCTTAGTCGGAAAAAGATACGAACTTATCACATATTTTAGAGATCATTCATGCAGCTGCAGCTCACAATTGCATTTGTACTTATAATGGAGCAGTAACATCTTTATAGGAAATAAAGAATGCTCGGATCGAAAGCTCGTTGAGTCAACGCATTGAAGATGAAATGGATTTCAGCGACGATGACAGCAATCTAGAGCCAGCAGCTAAGAAAATGAGGTTTGATGCCGAGACTGCTGCAGAGCAAAGTAAATAATGGTTGCCAGTTACACATTTTTTGTTACATGATCGTAATGATTAGGCCCTCCCGAGTTGTAATTTGGTTTTGTTTGTAGTTTCAGGCTTGAATAGCCAAATAGGAAATTTGAAGGAGGAGAATGACAGTCTACGTTGTCAAGTGGAAGCTTATAAAAACGAGGTGGATCTGATAAAATCTGAGAGTCACCAAGAAATTGAGGAGAAGAATAAGCAGATTAAAAGCCTACAGCAAGCGCTTCAAGGAATGCAGCAGGTGTGATGTAGATTAGATAAATTTATGAAATACTGCTTTTGAAGTCTGGTGTTAATATGGCAACTTCAAAAATTTCATTCCAGCAACTTATCCAAGCAAATCAGCTGCGCAATAAAGAGGACGGGGCACATCAAAGTGTAAGCGCATACATTTAAATTTCATGAAAGCTTGCCACGATTCCAACCACAAGCTTGTTAATTGGATAATTCTAGCGTCAAAAAACTGTGCAAACGGAGAAAGATTATAGCGGTTGTGAAGAACATTCGAGTGAGTCTGCCCCGACATCGAGTGATATCCCTTTCCTGGAAGCGTTGCCAACACCGCCCTCCGCGTCTCCGAAAATTACAGAAAAGGAGGCTAAACTAATTGGTAATCTTATCGGAACATTACAATTTGCAACTAGTAATTGAAAAAGTATAATAAATGGAACGGTCGAAATATTAACATCAATTAACATTTTTATAGGTCTGCTGTCGACATTCCTTCATGTCCATCCATTTGGTGCTAGTGTTGACTACATATGCTCATACCTACAGCGTTTAAATGCCTATCTAAAGCCTAGTGACATTGAAGCTTTACTCCTGCAATTTCCGAGCGTATTTAGAGAAGAGTTAACTGGCGTTGGTGCATCTCTAGAAAGAAAGTGGATTTTTACTGGGTTCCATAGTTAATGAGAACCTGTTTACAAAATGTTTTTATTATGTATATATTTTTTTGCATTTTAAGTTTAAATTTGGATGTACTTGGGATTGCTCATGATAAGACAAAAGGGCTACTTTTATTAAACCACAGCAGCTAATTTTTCATTTTTACCATGATATTCTTATGGTATTAATTCCATTGACCTACATGTATGTTATTTATTCTGTCGCGTTGAAATACTAAAATGGTACCTCGATTTGATTTCCAAAAGTTAAAACCAAGAGTAAAGCCATCATAAATTGAGATTGCTATTCAGATACTGTACTAGTTTATGTATTTGTCTGTTCTAATTGGACAAGTTCACCTGCTGTACACTTTGATTGTAAGGCCTGTTGTAATAAAGCATACAGTGTATGTACACTCATTCCCATAATGTTTGTGTTTTACTATCAATTTGATCATATATTATACTAGTATGTACATATGTAGATTGAATTTGAAGATTAGGAAACTAATGCTCGAGGATTTATAACATGCAGTGCTGGATTAAAACATCGGGGAGGGGGGCTAGGGCTTCCTGACAGACCCTTACCGCCAACCATTATTAAATGTAGTGAATGCATTTCATCACTTTTTATTTTGCATATTTGCATGTTACCCAATGCTAAAATTCTGATTATTATTACTCAGATTGAAACTATAAATGGTTAATTTCCTCTGCAAACGACAACTCACCTTGGTTGGTATGATGTACATGTCAATTTCTTCGTTAGCTGTTGCACATCAAACACGTCCTTCTATGTCATAGAAAGAAATGCCTGTTTTTCGTTCACTAGTTGAGCTAATAAGGGTAAAAAAATATGCAAATGATTTTACACGTATACATGTAATTACGTAGATGTCAAGGTTAGATGAAGTATGCCGTGAAGGTCAGTGCTTTCTACCAACGGTCATCACATTTTCTTTCCATTTCTAAAATACTGCTGTATTATTTCAGCACATTCTGTCAAAATTCAGTAATTCGACGGTAGTGCTAGTAACTTAGATTTAAAAAAATCTCCTCGATAATTTACAATTTTAAAATTGAAATATTTCAAATTCGACATGTAGCTTCTTTCATTTCTCGCTAAATTTTACACCAAGTTCACATTTCATAATTATGGCAGAATATATATTAGTATGCAGTATACAGCCTGTATTCCTTCAGTTTAACATTGCAAATAAAATTCAATTATCGTCATTAACTCCTGTGAACAAAATCTTATTAGGGGCGTAAATTTTTCAATTAATTTACCCAAAGACATTTTGGTATTGCTTCAAAATATGCCCTGTTCGTCATATAACAAAGCAGGCTTCTGCTAAAGACTCCTAGATTGGCAGTGAATGCCTTGCGATTGGGCAGCAAAATAAATAAATAATTTTTTTGAGTTAAGTTATACAAAGCAAAAAAAAAAATTGTATATTAGACATTAAGTAAGGTTGAAATATAACAGTAGGCCTTAAAGCAAAGAAAACTTTGTAGTAAGGATGCAATAACCATTCTAGCTTGTCTGCATCCTACCTATGGAACAGTACATTATTCTTACAAACATTCCATCTTTGATCCTTGGCAGTGGTCGAGCGAATTCTCTGAAAAAATAAAACTCGAGTTTCAACATGTTCGAAATAAGAGAAACAGGATTAACACTTATCAAACTGTACATGTTTTTATTGTGTAACACGCAGCCTACTTAGAAATATGTCACATAGTTACTTTAGAATTACCTCCCTGGGACACTTTTGCCCTTTCAAATACGCTCGCAACGCGGCAAGAACGCCTTTCGGGTTTCTCGGGATGCTCCCTTCTATAGGATATAAAACAACAAGTATGATCGGTTTTTTTTTCAAATGGCTGATGACATCAAGAATGCTAATAACAACTAACAGGCGTGAATGCAATTCGTATAAAGACTATTAATCGCTCCCAACTTTAGTTACTGTGTTATTTCTAAGCAAAAATAATTGTCCCCATTGAATCCTAGATGATATTTCGATACATTATTGGTGTTCTGCGTTCGACTTTGCATATAGCATGCCTTAGGAAAACAGGATGTTGCGAGCGGGGTGGGTACTTCATGTATACCAGGACAGGGAACATCAAATCCATCTTCAACAACACAGGCCTGCAGAAAAGTCCAATGATTAATTTCTGATCAACTATTACAAATGTGAACCAGGGCTAGACTCGAACTTAATTGGAGATTATTCGGCATGCAAGCGGCGTCCTATCCTTTATCATTTGGTCAGTGACCAGTATTTATAACACTACATTATCCACATAATGGATCTAGATTCCAGAAGGCTATAAACCTTATAAACGAATCTGTATAAGGTTTATGGCCTATTTAGCACATTTTGGAAATACAGCGGCATTTCGAAACATAAGTTTGTCACTTTGAAAGACGCCATTTTTCACAGCTCGCACCTTAATCCTCATTTTAAATGAAATTATTCGAAGGCTTTCCCATAATTCGGATTTAAACCGATTTCATCAAATTCGGTTTGAATCGTCGACTAATGGTGATAAAAATAGTGCGACTGCTCACAGGTGAGTTCCCTTTCCATCTGACATCCGAAGATTGATATATTTCATTCGATTGCAGTCTGATTTCACGAATTTCAAACAATTCTTCTTTCAATTTGGAGTTTTCCACAATGACGAAGTGAAGCTTAGCCAACAGGCCTAGACAAGAATTGCTTTTTACAGCTGTTGCTAAGCACACGTGCTGAGCAACGTGCTTTTGGACTAGTTGTCATGGCGGTGCTCAAACATTTCAGGGTCATGTTGTCAATTATAGTGATGAGAAAGCTGTACCTGGCGTAGATTGTTGCTAGTACGTTCCTACGCCCATTTTTCCAAACTTAAAAGGGTGACATACTTCCATTTCCAATCGACAAATTAATTAATCGGCCATTAACATTGCACGTGGATGCTCACCTGGTAACCCGCGTAATGTCTGAATTCAAAGTCTAAACGTTCAACAAAAGGTCCGTCAGGGCACACGTACAATTCGGATTATATTCACACTTAACTCGCAAACACATTCTAAATCGGCCACGGTTTAATCCTGGACCTAACACGAGTGATGAACAGTAGAGGAAGAAATGATAGTTATCACTGTTTTGGCAATATGCTACTTTACACTACGAAACAGTGGGCTTCTCCTAACGGCTCGTAGGTTGGCAGTGATTGCCAGGCAACTGGGCAGCTAAATAAGGAAATTATATCTTCAGGTTAGTTGAAAAACAAAAATAAATAACTGAAAAAACATGAAAAAACGAGAAAAAATTGAATAAAAAGTATAAATTTCGACTGCCAGGACAGGTGTCATTCTTGAATATTATACAAGTAGTGTTTCCTATAGTATTTACCCTGCTTTTGCCACTCAATAGTGTCATAGACACAATGACAAATGTATTTCGCCTAATGGCGCTTTTCACCTAATGGCACATTAGCTAGCAGTGATTGCCTACTTTCAAATGCGGTCCTTCGAAAAAAATCACATTTTTAGGAGATGGGCTAGGTTAGGCTAGGATAACCACTGAACCTCCAGGGCGGGTTTCATAAGGCTGAAAGTTCCACTGGCAGATTAATGTAAGCATCCCATCCCAGCTAAAGCCTGTAAGTCTGCGTGTAAACATAAAGTATCACAAAAATCAAATCAAAGAAATCAAAAATCACCAGCAAAAAAAGTTAACATAAAAAAATTTAAAATATAGGATATATTTTGTGCACAAAATTGTGAGCACATGGATCGGTGTAGTTTACCATTGCCAGTGTTGTTGACGACCCGTTAACGAAGTATGGTACAACCATCCTATCACTCGTCAGTGTACCTCTGATAATCATTTCTTCCTTGACTGTCCTTGCTTGGGTTAAGTGCCAACGCTTATCTGTGGATTAAAATTCCCGAATTTGCCGGTTTCCATATCAGCTTCGTCAGTTTTCCAGCTACAACAGAAGGTAATAAACCGAAATGGTGAAGCAAAGCAGCCAGACAAAAATACTCCGAAAACAAACGTTTCCTCGCAGATGTAGCGTAATTAGTCCCGTTGCATTCTGGGATGCGGAAGAAATCCGCCCTGGAGGTTCTCGCATCTCAGAATGCACCAAAACCTGCAACACTCAATGTCTGCATGCAAACGTAGTGAAAAAGGCTAAAATTAAGACAGATGCAACGCTTCCCCTTTAAACTTTCGGATTAGCATTTCGAGGACATGGGGGGGTCTGAGCCAGTTAATCCCTTGTCGGTGAATTGCACGAACTTTATTATTATTTTTTTTGGCTTTTTTCCGTGATGTGGTTTGAACGTATTACGACAATTCAGCTAGCGGACGCGCCGGCCATCTTGAAGGTGGTGCAGTATTGATTTTTAGCGAATCGAAACTGGCACTAAAGGGTAACACTATCTGGCGCTAGAGAGATAGAGAGAATGATGGGAAGACTGAGATGCTTTAAGCAACACGTGACAAATGGTTACGTCGACTGCGTTTTCCTGGTGATTTCAGATTGGACCTAAATAAAGTTAGGCATGCAATGAAGGTTGTTCATTGGAAAGTTATAGTAGGATGACGTCAGCAAATGGCACCACTAGCCACCACTAGGGACAATTCCAACGGTAGGTGGGGATGAGGCTTCCTCGCAATTTGGTTTCCTATCGAGTCTACTTGTACCGAGTTGGACTCCTAACTAAAAGTGAATTGCAACTCCAATAGTCCTTGACAACCATTTGCTCTGGGTTGTCGATACCAAATGGAAATGAACATGACATCCTATACATTAGATAATTCGCACTGTACCCTGTGTCAGGTTAAGAGTGGACTTTTCACTCTGCCCTCTGGTGGACGTTTTGAAACTCATGACTTGTTTGATACATGAATGTAATTAATTTAATATTATATTAAATATGAATGTAATTAAAATAATAATTTTGTAATGAAACCAAGTATTTTGCATATATAGCAACTGTTATACTAGCCCTACAAATTAATGACACTGAATGTTTTTTATTATGAGATAATCATAATATTTAAAAAGCCTGCCTAATCCACATTTAAATTAAAAGTGCAAAATTCAAAATCGCACGCATTAGAATTCCAATTCGAGTCCTTCTTCCATCTTGTTTTCTTAAATATGAAGTATCTTAACATTCTTTTATCGAACAAGTGAAAAGGTCTTAGCGTTCAGCAGATGGCAGGCTGGTGTTGACCATTCTTAACCTGACACATTGTATCGAATTATTCGGAATTTTCAATATTTAATTCTTAGCTTCAATCCAAGATGTTGAAGTTATTTTGGAAACTAACCTAATTTCATGGTTTTCCCCTATTGATTCACGTTTGGTGCTTGCTTGGCATCGATGACTTTTATGATAAACTAAATTCTTACAAAGAACTAGTCAGGCTAATCAAGAGTAAGCATGCCATTGCTTCACCTGTAAATTAACAGAACTTATACTCATACTAATTTTCGTGTATACCTGATATACTTCGCCACGACATTAATTCTATTCCATAACCTATGTGATTTCCTTCTATAGCACTAAACTATTCAGCAATTTAGTAAAAGTTGATCAAATGGATATCAGCTTGATTTACAAATTTTCTATTGGGGAAAACGAGGAATTACACTTTTCAATGTGGCCTGACTTGATTTTCACTGGAATAAGCTAACCTATTTTCGACTATTTAACATGTTGCAACCTTCAAATTTTTCTGTCGTATCGAGCAGCTAACCAGCGAATTAAGAAAAAGATAAGAAAAAGAAATAGTTTTTCGCGTCATTTCGCTCAAAATATTAGAAAATGGAGATTTCTATTTCCCGAATTAACACGCTATAAGGAGACATATGAAAGCAGGATAATGAGCTAATCCGAGTTGGGACTAAAATGAAGGGCTGAAACTAAGCTGCCTAATGATTCGGTGCTTACACGTTGGCAACGATGAAATATTAAAAAAATATATGCTATATATTCATGTATGAAAATGAATTGAGGTGTCTGGGAGCGAACCAATCAAGGCACCATTCTAAATACGGAGTTTCAAAGAAAGCGTGGAAATCGCAAATTGGAGCTTGTCCTGGTTACGTGAGTGGGGCCATTTGCTTCACAACTGTATTCTAATCATGTCAACGAAGCATGAAACACACTTTTTCGAAAAAAAAGGGAATTTCCTACTAGTTCTATTATGAATTTTGGAAATGACCCATACCTGAAAGACGGTTGTACCATCTGCCAAGCAACAATGATTTCAAAGAACGCTTCTGCGAATCTACTTGATTTCAACAGTTTCAATCGAATAAACTAAAATGAAAAATGCTGCAACTAACATCGTGATAATACTACGTGAAGCTGGCTTCACATCAGGCAATGCAAACGCAATGGTTTTGGCAGAAAAAACACCATTGGGTATGCCAAAAATGTGCTCATCAGTGCAAGCGCAAAGGTCTAAAGTATCAATCTGTTACATAGCTAACTACTTTCATGCCACCTGAAGAAAATGGACTTTTTTATACACTTGATTAAGGGGAACTTGAACTGCAACAACAACCCCTTGGAGGGCGCGCGGACAGCGGTTGGGAGTCATCGGGGACGCATCTGAGTATGGGAATCATATAGAAATATATATGGCTGGAATGATTCAAACATCATAGACAATAATAGACACTTTTCAACATTAATCCTCTGAATAAACTCTGAATTCCTAATATAACATATACTCGATTCATTCCACTGCTGGGAGGCGAGAATGAAGAATGAACAGAATCGTGTTTTGCAGCCGTGAACAAATGAATGAAACTTAAGGAACATCTTCCTCGATGAAAAATATTTTCAAACTCATGTTCTACTTTGTATAAGACCCTAACGCGCCATTTCGGCTCGATTCATGGCGAAACAGGTACAAAGTCGACAGACAAAACACTGCAACATTTCCTCCCTTACACTCAGTCGGTATACGTTTAGTGCCCTTGCTCATAATACCCTGCTGGGAAGATGATTCGGTCAGGCCGAAAATTCGACAAAACAATTTGTAACAACAGGGCTATACTACGGTATATGCCCCGCTCCAACAGACTAAACGAGTGGGCTTCTCCTAACGGCTCGTAGGCTGACAGTAATTGCCTGGCGGATGGGCAGCCTAATTAAAAATTACATTTTTAGGTTAGATTAGTTTAAACGCAAAAGTGAAAATGGAACCAAAAAGAAAACTAAAACAAACAAAACAAAGAAAAATAATAATAAAATAAAAAGAAGTAATTGGTAACAAAAAGATATCATGTGCACATTAGGAGCGGGCATATGCCGTAGTTTATCTGATGAAAATAGTTTGCCTTCATGAAAATACGCTGAAAATTACGGGGATATGATAGGAAAAGCAATGCGTGTGGTCTTCTACTCAATGGTGCTCATGGTTAATATCTTTAGCGTCAGATTTTGGGTGTTTAGTAAAATGTCTAGCTCTTGATTTCATGGTCATAAAAAGCAATCCTTTTCAGAGAAAAAGGTAACTTGAACTAACTTCATAAAGTTGTTGATGTTTAAAGAAAGACCAATGCTTGATTTGAATAGTTCAATCAATTCAATTCAATTAAATTCAACTCAGTACCCTACTGTCAGTATTTTTAGTACCATGTGGTAGGGGGGGTCTAGTCCATTAACCCAAGTTAA